>VZSC01008266.1:258991-351537 GCA_013398225.1 Steatornis caripensis
AGTTTATTGAAAGGGGATAACTTTTTATTACTTACTGTCTTTCTCTGTTTTGCAGAAAGAAATGTGTTTCCACATATTAAAAGCTTCAAAATAGGTTATAGTCCTATTATACTGTTTGTGAAACAGAGTATGGCTATCTTGGTGCTGGATTACCGCGCAGTTATATTGCTACAGTTACATTGGTATCATCTTGTGTTGCTTCCTTGAACATGTGAATGACACAAGCAAGTAATGGAGAATTTGGTTACACGCAATGCTGAAGCTTTTACGTGTTAGTGTCTTATATGGTTTATAAGTAAAAGACCATAATTTACTGTCTGTACAGTGTAAGCTATATTAGGTATGTTGCTTTTTTGGGGAGTGGGATCTTTTAAGTAAATTAATCTTTCTGTACAACAGGTATTCCTGCAAGGTGAGGTCCTGCAGTTTGTCACAAAATTACGTAATTGTTTTTCTCCCTTCTCTATTCAATTTAGCAGGTTTCCGTTATGGAAAGCGAGTGTTCAGTCCGCATAGTCCATGTAATGTACGTATTTTGTAACGTACTGCTAATGTGTAAATTGGAACCAATCTGCAGGTTACTTTTTCCCTGGGAACTGGGTTCAGGCTGTTGGATTTGGTTCATGTAATCTGTCAAATATCTTAGTGGGCAATCAATTTATTTAGGATGTGTTTTAACTAGCTACCTAGATAGGAAAAGCTTTTTGTGCCATCATCCTCGTGAGCAGTATGGCTCTTTCTGAAGGATGAACTTTAGCAAGCCTACCCAGATGAAGTCTAGTCGGGCAAGTTGATAGGTACTGTCAACTAGATCTGAACAATGGAAGAGATTAAAATCACACTAATAGGATAAAATATTGTTAGCAGTGTCTGTTCCCTTTCATTTCTAGGTCGGATCAATTCTATACTAACAGCAAAGGCAAGACTTACTTAAAAAAACAATTTAGTTGTTATTTCAGCAGTGCTAGAGGCTTGCTTGGCTTTCTGAGAATTAGTGGAGTCAGCCTGCTTCCTAGCAGGTAGGCACCAACTAAGTTTTGGTTAGTGATGCCTCTGTGCTTTGCAGAGACACAGAAAACAGGTAGTGAAAAAGGTAAAAATAACAGTACTTAATTTTAGTAAGTCTGCACTACTAACATTAGAATAGAATGAAAGTGTTTTGAACGCAAACTGTTCCCTTACAAACTAGCTATCTGTTTCAGACTGGAGTCTGACAGGAGGAAAGCCTAACTGATAATAAGCAAATTGACATATACAAATATGAACCAAAGAGTGAAATCCACAAAAACACCCTCCTCTAACAATGTCTCTTCGTTCCTGCTGTTATATCAATGTACTGTTTCCTCAAAACACTGCAATTTTTATTTAGCCTAGAACTACGTTTAATATTTTCCCTCAAATAGTGTAGGCGGTTGGTTGTTCTCTGCTAGTAATCCCGTAGCATTTCCGTTTATTTTTCCTAGCAGTTGTGTAACATGGCAGCCAAGGTATTCTTGTGACATTTATAATCAATAAGAATTCAGATATGCTTTAGGGCACTGGTGTGTTTTCCCCCTCTTTGAGTAAAGTGAGCTATTTTTTCCTTCACTACATTTTTCCGTGTTTTTTTGGAAGACAAGAAGCATCAGTGTTTGGGAAACAGCACTGTACTTGGTTTCTCAGTGGGAGGCACTGTTTGAAAAAAGTAGGTTACAGCAATGACAGTTGTCTTCTTATTCATGGATGAGAAGCTGTTCTTCCACAGAGATCACTCCTATGTGTGTAGAAAATCATGTAAGGCCTTTGTAATGTTCAGCACAGCGTATCTTCAACCAACAAGGTATTTATTCCTGCTGTCAAATTATTTTGGCTTGAGTGTAGCTGATCAAACTTCGCTGGGACTACAGCTGCATGACAGTTGCTGTAGTTAGATGTATATTGCTCACAGAAAGGAAGCTTCTGTCAGACTTGGAAGAGAAAAGATTCTGGCAGGAATAGTACCATACAGTTCAGGAATAATGATGGTGCGGGAGTAACAGAAGGGTAGTTTTCAAAAAATTTCATTTTGGCCTTTATCACCAGGAAGAGTGTGAAGGAATAAAAAAAAAAAAATCTTTCCACCCACCACGTGTTGCATCATGGTAGCACAGAGTTTGTCAGCACAGCGACAAAACAAAATCTTCATGTAATCCTACTGGAACTGTTGTTGTCATGTCAAGAGATGCCAGTAAGATGACCCTTGTGCCATAACCTTATAAATCCATCACAGGATGGTAGTAATGAAGTCCTTGAAAGCAGATGTTTGTGTTGTACATTCTTGCATTTTTTGTTTCAGTTAACCCATTCGTTAGAGATAAATAGAAGTAGTCATCCTATTTGTAAGTTAAAAACAAACTTTTAAAGTGGGATTTTTTGGTGTTCTTCGTTTTTTATTGGCAGTATGGCGGGTTATAGTATGAATTCATGTGTTCTAGAAGCCAGGGTTTTGTAATTAGAGTCACTAAAAGGTTTACTTCTGGGGGCCTTTTTTTTTTTTGTAAAATTGCTTTAGCTGATATTAATTCTTTCAGGGCCATTAATGGGTTTAAGGCAAAACCCCGGATTATTTCATCAGCTGTGTATTTCTTGAGCTCAGTCATTGCGTCTCTGTTCTCTCATCATAGGTTTTGTTCTGCTAGGTCTTGGATGATCAAGCCACTTCCACTGCCTTTAGCGAAATTCTCTACAGTATGGGCGTTCGTGATTTGAATCTCCCATTTGTCTGCCTTTTGAGCGTGCAACACTTCAATCTTTTCCTTTCCCCCTTCTGCCACCCCCTTTGTCTTCTCTCATTTCTTCTTTTCATTAG
The DNA here is from genome assembly GCA_013398225.1 of Steatornis caripensis. Lineage (NCBI taxonomy): Eukaryota > Metazoa > Chordata > Aves > Caprimulgiformes > Steatornithidae > Steatornis > Steatornis caripensis. Next base: position 261,819 of record VZSC01008266.1, read on the forward strand.
TAGGATTTTGCCAGGGCATTGTCAGAGCTCCAGAAGATCCAGCTTGCTGGGATTGAGGTTACAGGTCAAACGTATGAATCGGATACTTAAAACCAGGCACGATATGCTTCAGGGTGATGCCTAGAGTGTACTAGGAAGACATGACAAATCCAAGAGGCATTTTGTGAGTGGAGGATCATTAGCTCTTGCTCTCTGGCCAACGGACTCTCTCCTTGCTACTTGTCTTCTATGCTGTAGTGCAGGTTTGTCGTCTTTTCTCAGCAGGAGCACCAGCGGGGATACAGTCTTGTTTCAGGAAATTCTTTCAAACATCATTTCATCTAGCCCCAGCTTCGTCTTTGTGCCCCAAGATGGTGCTATGGTGACTATTAACTGGAGAAGGTGAAAAGGGTAAAAACTCTCCAGAATGGGTTTTGCACAACTACGGAGAAAAAGAATCTGAAAGGTGGTTCTTAATTCCCAATGTTTTGTATCCTTTAATGATTGTTTCTTCCTTTGTATGAATTTTAAAAGGATGATGAGAGCTAAGTTAGTGGTGCTTGCTAAAACTAGAGGAAAAACTAGCAGTAACTTGATGAAAAACTCCCAAACTACAGTTAACTCTCGATTATGATAGAAGCAGTTTAAGTGAACATTTAGTCTGTTGTTTGGGGTGAATACATATTGTTGTCACCAACAAGAACCCAAAAGAGAAAACGGCTCAAAAGAAGGAATAGCAACTCTAAATAGGTTCCGGTATTTCAAATCTACCTGTCTATATCACAGCTACTCACGCAATAATGCACGTTTTGCTTGTTTTATCTCAGGTTCGATGACAAACTAGCGAAGAACTATCTGGGAAAATGTTGTTCTTGCTGCTCTTCTCTTTTTTGCTATTCTTGCTTCATTGAAAATTTTAACCGAAATGAAGATGTTGCCGTACCCAACAAACAGGCTGTACCTGCGGTGTGTTACTGCACGGCAACAACGTGGCTCTGGTAGGAGGCTGGAAGCAATTTTGGAAACAAATGACAGCAGTTCCCCCCCCAGTTAATCCTACATTGAAATAAACTAAACCGTGGTGCTTAGACAATAATTCTAATGAAGTTAAATATATTTAAAAGCATATTCTTACTTAATTTACATAATTAATAGTTATACTGAATTCTCCTTTTTTGAGCTCAAGTCTGTTGAATGTTAATGGAGTTGTGTTTGCAGTGTGCTAAGTGAGGTTAGAACTGGGTTCTGCATGTTTGCTTTGATACGTTGTGGAGCAGAATTCCCTGGCAAAAGCCTTTGACTTCCATGTGTGTCAGTGTTGAAAACCTGCAGGAAAAATGCACTTTTTATATGCTAGCAAAAGCTTTATCTCTTGAGCTTGTACTTCTGGTACGTTTGTGAAGTCAGACAAAAGGAGCTAGGTGCTACATACATAATTTCTAGAAGAAAGTTTAATTGATACTGTATTAAAATCTTAAAGCCCTTCAAGAAATGACAGTGGTCTAAAACATTTCCTGAATTATCGAAAAGCATTGAGAAGTACTTAAATTTCCCTTGTCTCTAAGACCTAATGTGGGAAACTGGCGGGTAGCTTTTAAATACTCGTTGTATAGTATACGTCTAATGAGGCAGGGAAGTGTTTTACATTTTTATAAGAGGATGTCTGTAGATTAAAAAAAAAAGTTTTAAATAGCAATGTATTTTTTCTTCATTAGATGCCAGAAAATATTTTCCACTAAGGATGTTTTTCATATAATCTCTTAAGTAATTGATGTGTCCTTCTGTTAGTGCGCAAGTAACACAGCAGATCAATTACAATGCCAGCAGAATTTTAAAATTTTGTTAAATGGCAAGTAAGAGAAAGAGTCAGGAAAAATCTTTTGCCTCTGCTGGCTTTTGCAGTTCTCTTTTGCCTTAAGGCTCACTGCCCTAGCCCTTCAAAAATTCGTGCTTATTTTTATCCCTATCTGGGACTCGCTATGCAAAGCAATGCAAAGTAAAGCTGGTGCCTTCTGCGTAACGGGGCCTCGCTCTTGTGATTCCTTCTTTTGAAAGCTCTATAGCCTCTGTAGGAAATGCATCTTCTTTCTCTTGTGCATGGTTTGTACGTTTTTAGGTGCTGACACAGTATAATTAAAATTTAAGAAAGTAGGGAAGGCATTTAGAAACAGTAATTACTGGTGCATCAGTAACAAAATTAGTGGGACGTGAGAATGAAAAGAGAAATTGTCCTGTGAACAGCGTTAGTAGATCTGTCCCTGCTTGTGGGCTTCAAATGTTGTATTTGAGTTGCGGGACCACAGATGTACCTGTAGCTGCCACTAATGATAAAAATTCTCTTAATCTCAGTGACGGAATTTAGCTGTCCTTTCCTTTTCAGTGTTAAATACTCATTAATTAATTGGTCACACACTGATGTGCTGGTGCTTATAGTACAAGTCTACGCGTGGGCGGTTGCATCGCAAGAGGTGCGGGCCGTGAAAGCATCCGTGCAAGGTCTGCTTCTAGGCTGCCAGAGAAATAGCCCTTTGGCTCTGCTGAATGTGTATGAGCCTCACCTGCTTCTTCGTCTTAAGCCTGCAGGGCTGTTCGAACATTTTGGCAGAACCTGGTTTTGCAGGATCAAAGAAACGTGAGCCAAAGCTTAGCTCTGCTGTAGATGCTGGTCCTGCAGGGTTGCAAAGGAAACCAAATAATACTCAACTTGCTTTCAGGGTCTATAAAACCTGTTTGTAGTAGACTAATTTCAAAACCAGTGTATAGTTAAGTAGTATAGGAAGATAAGCGAACGGAGGTTTCGTTTGGGGGTTTTTGTGTTTGGTTTTTGTTTTGTTTTTTTTTAATGGAAGATGTGTGTTTTGTGCTTGGTTTTCTTTCTTACATTTTTTAATTTATGTTGAGCTGGTTTGATCTCTGCCAAGAGTGTTAAGATAAGCATCTGAAGGTAGTTACTGTGCTCCATAGCTTACCAAAGCTAGTACATAATAAATACCTTGAAACAAGTATTTGCTTTTAATAGAGATGGGTGTGAGTTGCAGAAGGTCTCATAATGCAGACTGCATATGGAGCACATGCTTTGGTTTGGTCTAATGCAAAGACTGCTGTAAACTTTGGGTCCTCGTCCAGACTTTGATTCCCCCTCTTCTAAGCTCAGGGTAATTTGAATACTTTTTCCCTCACCCTGATCCCTTGCCCTCATCACCCAGTTTTCAGTCGTATCCCTTTGCACAATCAAATATTTACAACTTAAAAATTACTACTCTGATTTCAAAAAAACTGACACTGCAATCCCATCATTGGAGGTCGTTATGAGCAGTCCCACACAAGTGCAGTTCAGACATCTAAAGAGGTCTCACTTGTTGAGTCATTCACTGTGGCATGAATACTTTGCTTGAGAAAGATACGGAGTTGCTGCTTTATAAGCTCTCGTCCCTGTCTGAGACTAGGTTCTTCTTTTCTGTCGTACGATTGAATAACGTAGGATCACATTTGACCTACTGATTCAAATTTTGACTTGTAGCTGTTAAACTTCTTCCTTGTTATTTTACACATTTATTTATTTCTCAGCAAGGTTTTGTCTGGGGATGTCCTTTCCTTTTCAGTATTTTGGTGGTTTTACTGTTCTGAAGGCATGCAAATTTTGCAAATTGCATCTTGTGACTATAGCAAACCTCAACGGATAGTAGCAATTATAATATCCATAATCAGTGTTTTCTTTTCTGACAAAAGTAATAAAAAATTGTTTGGCTGCTTTCACACTGAGCTTCTATCTCCAGCAAAAGGTATAATGATAGTAGAGGCAGTCTGATGTGTGGGTTGCTTCTCTGATGCAAGTAGACTGGTATGATTTGGAGCCCAGCTCTCCCACTAACATTAGGGGCTAAGGTTTAAATGTACGTTTAGGTTTACAAAAGCTTTATAAAGACAGAAGACAAAATGCTCTGTAAAAAATATGTGCTTTGATTTTTGAAGTCTGAGAAATACCTGATCGGTGTACCAAAATCTTGGGAGCTGCAGTTCATCTTGCCTGTTGGAACTCGAGCTGACATGAACTTTGTTTGCGCGGAATGATCCAAAGGGAAATGATTGGGTTCTGACCCTGCAGTGAGTTTTGCACGGGCTCGTTACCATTTAGACAGATTGGATATATTAGAGTTGCCGTTTCTCGTTTCATTGTAGTAGTAAGTGGCAGCTTTTTAAATTGTTTATGTTCATGAAACACTAGAATTTTTATTAAGCTTCAGTGAGATTTGCAAGCTGCCGTTGAAATGAATAAAAACATGCAAATGATTGTAAAGCTGAAAGAAGATTTTAACAATATTCAGTTTGGATTGTTTAAGCTAGCGTTCAGTTTTACCACTTCCCGTTCACTGTGCAGCTATCTTTCCCATAACCTGGCACCGCTACTTTTTCTTTCCGGTGTGTGCAGATCACAGAGGCTTTGCATGTGTTTCCCTGTTTGAGGGCAGGGAGTACCTAAGTGTTAGGTAAGTAATAGGGTGGTTTTGTTGTTGTTGGTTTGTTTTGATTTTTTTAAACTGGATGTCCATTGATATGTGTAAATGTTTGTATTCCAATAGGAATTCCACCCTCAGACACAGCCCTGAGATTTCCAATGGTCTCTTCTTCCCTCATCCTTCTCCTCCACTCCCTAATACATTTCTCTGACACAGTTCTTGCATTTCGTGGGAACATTTGCAAGCATGCTGATTATCTGGCTAGTCCCGTTACTGCCGGTGGGTCTTGAAAACTTGATTGCTTCATTGTGGCGCTGAGCACTTCTGAGTATCTGTCTCACAGCGGGTTGCGAGGCACGTGGGAGAACTTGCATCTGATCTGGACCTCCCCGCTGGCACATCATCTTTTCTTTGTTCTGTGATTTTGATTTAAACCTCTTTTCTGTGAAATAAAAGTACAGCAGGAACAATAACTTCAGTGAAATGGTTCATACAGCTGAAGGGTGTTGATCTGCGTCCTATAGAAGAATAAATTACTTGCTTTGAGAACAGTTTGCTGCTCTGTGAATCACCTGCTCTGTCTTAATCTACAGGGTTAAGGTTTTGATGCCTTAATGTGACAAACGCTGGTATTTCTGTAAGTTTCTTACGCCCAACGTGTTTGTCTAGGAAAGTCAGACTATCCATTTCTATACTCTCTGTTACTGGAACAGTTCCTGTCGTAAATACGAGGTGTTGAGGGAGATGCTTTGCACAGATGTGATGTACTGCTATTCAACTGGAAGACTTTCACATTCTGTTCATCTGTCGTAGCTGGTATGTTAAGTGGGAGTAAAAACCTGTTTTGTTTAGTTTTCCTGTCATGTTTACATTGATTTTAAAAAGGCAACGTATAGTAATGACAGATAAAACGCCCCTTCAGATGGTACAGAAAAGCTCTCTGAGAAGGAGACCTTTATTATTATGTTGCACAAATAAGGTACATGGAGTAGAATAGAGCAATTCATAAAAAAAAAGGAATCCTTTTTTTACTTATAAGGGAAAAACATCCATTTCACACAGAGTATTCCTTTGCAACAGGATTCTGATTATAGGATATTACAATAAAATGTGTATTTTCCATTTAGCATCAATGGGCACGGGTCACTTTGAAAATCCTGAAAGCATTTTATTTTGTTAGCTTATGGGGAATAAAGGCAAGTAAATGAAAAGGGGAAGACCAAGGCTACTGCAAAGCTGGTTTCTGATTTGAGATGGTCAGTCTGTGACAGTTGAAAATTAACTTACTTAAAAACCCCAAACAACCCTCTCCTCCTCTGCTCCTCCAAAAATTGGCCTTTTTGTGCTGACTGAAGTGAACAACCAGAATAGAAAGAGAGTGTAAGAAGAGAAAATGTCCACAATTTGGCTAAATATGTAAGTACATAAAACGAGAGTAGAGAAATTTTAAGCAAAATTAATGCATCCTTGCTTTGAAACATCAAATATTTCGTTATGTATGACTCTGGGAAATGTTGTGTGCTCTTTTGGCCTGTGGAAATAAGACTGTTGAAGAACTATGCTTTTCTGTGTAAGAATACGTGGATCGTTGTTCACCATTTGACTCCATAAACTTGTACTGGAGATTTGTCTACACACAGGAGTCATCTGTCCTCAGTAGGAAAGTAATCGAACTGCGTTAAATTAATGTTTTGAGTATGATGGTTGAATGGACAATGATTAGCTTGGCCCCCTATGGATGGAAAGCTTTATGGCTTTTTATTTGCTGGAAATAAATCCAGCCTTTTTCATGAGTATATATTTAGTGTGCCACTGGTAGTACTTTAACTATATCAGGTAATAAATATAATGTACTATTCATATGAGCAATGTTTGCGGGAATGTATTTTTTTGAATCTTTGGCACTCAATACAGGGGGTACTGTTTGGAGGCAAACTCTTCCTGTTGAGAGAAAATGTAATTATAAAAGTTGGCTAAGATTGAAAATATTACAGATTTTGCTGCTTTCTGCCATGGCAGTTTGTACTTACGGTTTTCTTTAAACAACTTGAGCAATTTTGTGCTATTCTGTTTTGTGTTTTTTTTTTTTTTCAAAAAAGTTGTGCCTCAAAACCAAACACAAATAGATCAAGCTATTTATTGTAATTTACTCTTGCCTTTTGTTTGAAAAGACATTTTATAAGATAAACTTTTGCCTAAGCTCACTTACTGAAGTCTGTTCTCTTCCTAAGAAGAAAAATGGACAGCAGTGGGAGAGAAGCAGAAAAAATAAAAACCAGAACAGGCAAAAGTAGTTTCTGTGGTGGCAGCAGCTCAGCGGCTGAAGGGCAATGGGCAAAGCACGCAGCACGTGACCGAACGGCTGAGCCTTGATTCTGACTCCCCTCTTTTGGCTGAGGACAAATCGTGGTTCTTGAATGTTGTCTTTGTTTGCCCTGTCTGTGGAAGCAAAATTCACCAGCAGCATGCTGCTCTTTGGCAGGTTTTATTCTGCGAAACTGGTCACAGCTAAGTATCTCGAATAGAGATGTTTCCCAGTTACCAGACGTAAATTATAATGGAGTTACAGAAAGTGACTTTTGGTGGAAGTAAAGAAAGGCTTTGCATTGCTTTGCAGTTGTAGTTTCTGGTGGTGTTGGAGCTATTTGCTGCTTGAAAAATCAGCTATTCCAGTTTTTTTGGTAATTCTATTAGAAGCTGGAGAAATGGCTTTTGTGGTACTGTTGTGAATGTCTGAAGAGCCATCGTCAGTTCAAGCAGTAAATAAAGTCAGATTGCAAAATAAAACATTGCTTATGTTGCACATTGTAAGCACTAGAAGTACCTGTGAGCAGAGCATTTTTCATGGCGGATTGACTGAAGGAATGATGACAGCAATGGGTAAAAGCTTTGAATTGTTATCTGGAGGGATCCGTATGGGGAAACCTGGAATTATAATGACACCTGTAAGTAATAGGTGATACCTATAAGTAAGACCAGTGTAACGGGTGTTTGTATTGGTTCTAGTCTGTTTTGTGGACAACTATTTGTCACAGAGGTTTTTTTTTACTTGTGGAAAGCCTGATACATTTCTGCCTTTGCAAACAGTTACTGAAAAGTAGTCCTAATGTTTTGCCAACTTTTATTTGTTGGCTTGCTTCTCCTCGTTGAAAGGAGTAGTAGTTATGATTTATGTTGCTTTCCAGACTCATTAGCTTGGCATGTGGGTGCTCATTGTTAAATATCATTTGGAGTTTACGTAATCCTGATGCGTTTTCATCATATCATCATCACTGATGTGGTAGTAATTTCTGAGCATTCTGTGCAACACGTTAGGATTCTCATGCACTTGACTTCGCTGAGTTTGTGCATGCCAAAGCCGCTGAGGATCTAGATACTGATGACCTCAGGTGAGGGTCAAAAATCCCACAAAAATTTAATACATCACTTACAAGTAATTACATCACACCTCGCACAGTTGAGGTGTTATTCTGTGAATGACATTTTACAAAAATGTTAAGACCTCCAAAACACTTGAATCTTATTTTTGCATGTATTTGCATTTAATATGTCTAATCTCTGGTACAATTGAAATCATGTTATATTTCCTTTAGTTGATGGCAGTGGTGGCTTTATTCCCTTTGATCACCCTTCTGTTTTCCCTTGTCAAAAGGCACGCTATCAGAAAAGGAAGGTAAATATAGTACAGCGATACAACCTTTAAAACAGTCTTGTCTTAGGTCCATGTCTCCTCAGGTACTTGTTCGCATGCTCAGAAATTATCTGGAATGATCAATTTTTTCTAACTATGTCCTCTAAACTAGTGTTGTTGCCCCTGCACAGAAACACAGTCAGTAAAAAGGAGAATCTCTAATCCATAATACAGAAACTTTTTTTTTTAAACGCAGAAAATTTACAGAAGCTAGCAAAATGCTTTGTCACAGAAATTTCAGCGGAAATGTATTCTAATAGTTGTGAAGATACTGGTGACTAATGGGTATCTTCAGGTAGGCAATTATCAGGAAACTAAGCTAGCGTGATCATTCTTTATGCTACTACCCTGGGGAAGAAACTTGGTTTTGCTTCTGTTTGGCTACCCTTTTGCAATACAGTAATCTCTAGCAGACTGCATCTTCTATTTGCACACGCTCCCCGATCCTGCCCTTAAAACTCCCTGCCGCTGAGGGGAAGCAGTACAGGACAGTCGGCCTGGTTTTGGCCTCTCAACATGCTGGGAACGCACCTCGCGAGACCGTAATGTGTTTTGAGAGCAGGGTAGAAAGGAGATGGAAAGAGACTTCACAGAAGGCACAGTAGCCTGCGCTGTGCCTGGGTCCTATAGATAAGTGGGCTGGAAGCAGCACCGTTGGTCGCCAAGTGCTTTGGGGCAGACGATGAGTCCCCAGAGCGAGATCCTGCCAGCGCCGTGTTGCTGTAGGAAGGGGTGCGACGTCACGTCGAGGCCTGGCCAGGAGAAGCCAGTTTATCAAGGCAGAATTTTTCTGGCTTTGTGTGTGGGTGGCTTCCTGCTGCAGCCTCAAGAGCTGTCAGTGTTGCCTTTTTGTGACAATACTGTGGGGGAGAGCTATGCAGGAGAAGTCTTGAAGAGCTGAGAAACGTTTTAAAATTCTTACCCGTTTTCCTTTGTGCTTTGCTGAAAGACCACTGTTTTGCCTTTCACAGAGGAGAGATTATAATCACATAATGATTTTTAAAAAAGGGTATTTGATGTTCTGCTCCAGTGAGTTCTTTTACGAAGAGCTTGCAGGGAATAGTCCCAGGCACGTTAAAATACTGGTAACAAAACAATATTCCTCCAATGCAGGGAATAGTCCCAGGCACCTTAAAATACTGGTACTGAAACAACATGCCTCCAAACAGCTCTCGTAAGCATTCTTTCAGAAGTCCAGCCACAGACGATAAAAGGAGTAGTTTAGAAGTAGAGTTAACTGTCAACCGCAAGAAAGAATTTCATTGGTATCTCATCGTTACATTTTAATTGATAAAATGGCCTGTCGTCTGCTTTGTAATCAAAAGAATTCATCTTGAACCACTTCTGTACGTGCCGTGAAAGTAATTTCTGTATTTTAGTTCATCAGAGAAAATTTAATTGATTGCTGCTTTTGAGTCATAGACGTTAATAAACAGGCAGAGCATAACACGTCTTGCGTAAAAAGCCAACAGATTAATTTACAGAGAAATCTGTGTCAGATGCTTCTTGCCATACATAATGTCTTAGTATGAGGACGTACAGAATTTTTGCAGATTGTCGTTACGGTCCCATCATTATTCACATACTCCAAAACTACCTTGTTTATTAGCGGTGGTGGTGTTGAGAAAACTGCGGCTGTAAAGAAACTGTAAAAGTTGCAAGATCAGAGGGAGGATTCAGAGATGTCTAACCTGCAAATCTTTGCACTTTTCTACAATAGCAAATGCCACCTTTTCAGGATTACAACCCTGTTCCTTGTAAGAAGTGTTGCTTTAAATTAGACCGGAAATAATTTGAGAATAATTCTGTCTATACTACTTTGGAGCCCTGACTAAATTTTTTTGTTGTTTATGTCAAGGCAGAAAAATGAAGGGAAGGAAAGGAAAAAGAAAAGGAAAGATCGTGACATCTAAGTATTATGCTTCCAGTTAGGGATAGCAGTGATTCCTAAGGCTTAATGCCTTTTATCTGCACTGTTTTTCTGATCCGTATCAAGAAAACTCGGGAACTCTAGAAACAGAGAAAATGACAACAAATAACAAATGTTAAGGGAGGTGGTTAAACTCTAATAACTCCGGGAACTCTGGTACTGTTGTTAAAGACAGACAGTTTGACTGCCTTTTTCTCGGCCTCATAGGCCTTACATGTAACATTTGGTTACTTTCCTGATAAGTATATATCCGCTTACAAACTCCATGCCAGAATTCTTATTAATACTCAACTGAATGTGCTGCAGAAGCAATGCTTGTTCCCTTTGAAGAGGGAAAATTATTTCTTCTCCTTGAACTACAGGAGTCAAAATCAACCAACACGCAATTGAAAGCTATATTGGAGCTGCATCAGTGTGGGGCAGTTCCTGTATTTATGATGTGGAACGGAATGATAATACTCCTTTGGCCGGCAGCATGTATTATCTGCAGATCACTGTGATGAAATCGGGATGTATCTGTGCGTTTCATTTCTCCATCCTTTCGTTTCTGAAAGACTTCTAATGTATCAGCAGTCTTTAATGTTCAGTGTTCCATGATGCCTCTGGACAGTGGTGTAGTTGGTGCAAATCTTCTGGTAGCCTATATTGCTTTTTACCTTTTTTTCTGCTTTTCTAAGAGTGATGTGGGACTACAGTGGCAACCTATCTTGCAATAGTTCCAAGTTGTAGCCTGTGTAATTAATAACAATTTCTAATCAATAGTTATGTGTATGGTTACTACCAGTGATGGGAAAACCAGCTATGACAACTCTATTGTATTTAGTTTAAGAAAATGCTGGAAGGCATCTTTCTGTAAATAATCTTCTTGGAAATGTTGTCACCATACTATTCTGGTGCTTTGGAAGAACTTAACGGAGAGAATAAGTTAATTTGCAGGTAAAACTTTGCCAGAAAAACAGTTTAACTGCAGTTATACTCCTAGTGAACACCTAGGGAGGTGTAAATCCTTTCTCAAATCTGAAATGTTCAGATGCACCTAACGGATGCTCGGATTACTTTCTAGGAACTCTTTTAATCACTCCTTAGCGATCCTAAAGTTTTGGTCCAGGCAGGCATCTTCATTTGATGAATAAACCTCCTGTGCAAATGCTCCATTATGTCTACAACGCAAGTGGGATGCTAAGCAGAGGTAGCTGTGCTGCCTCCAGAACCCGCAGTAATACAGTTTTATCGAGTAGGAATTGCTATGAAACAGCACTACAGAAGCGTGTCTGTGCTTTTACTGGGACTCGAGCTCAGGTCTTGCCGTAGCACTGCGCTGTGCCCAGCAGACGCGCACTTGTACCCTACCTTCAAACAATGTGTGTGGAAAAATAAAAAGAAGGCGTGTTAAAGCATTGTGCGAAATGGTGAGGGTGCTCCTAAGTTTTCTAAATTCACAGCAAAATGCTTATGGTTAGGATCTGCCTGCCTGGCAAACTGCTGTAATTTCATTGTTTTATGGCTCTTTCCCGTGAGAAGATCTTTAGCTAAGCTGCAGGCTATCCCTTGGCAGGCCTTGGCGATGGATATGACCTTTATACAGCAGGATGCATGCTCCGCTACCCAGCAAAACTAAGTGAGAACAGAGTTATAGCCCTTTTTCTTTTGGGGGTTGACTTAGTGTGTGCTGCTTTCTCTAGTGGTTGACAGAGATTCTCTCAAATGAAATGAAGTTATTTTCCCGTGCACTTCAGCTGAGAATCTTCCCAGTGATATTCATGTAAAAAAGAAGCAGAAGGAAGCACAAAAAAGAAAATTTTTGGTATCCTTTAATATTCAAAATTGTGGTAGCGTGATAAGAATTTGCTGATAGCATAGCGCGTCCTGTGTTGCAGTCGGGATCACAGATGTCCTTGCAATCATCTGGTCTAACAGCCAGCAGAGCACTGGGTGAAACCTGTTTTCTTTGCAGTACTAAAAAGGTTAACAGTCTTGCTAGACAGTTTGGTGGGTTTGATATTAAGGTTGACTAATCTTTCTTATGCGAAGGCTTTGCAGTACTATGAGCTTTTGAGATATGCCCAAGTTCAGCGTTTAAGCACACACCGAACCGCTGTGTTAAACTTACCGCAGTCCTTTATACTAAAAGAAGGTTGCAGAAATTGGTCCTTTCTGTGTACGTGGAGCAGTCTGGCAGCACTCCTCTGTTGCAGTGTTGTCAGTGTATTTACAATAAGTGTAGCTAGGATAAATTCTAAATGGATATTTTTCCCTTGGGAGGGCGCAGAGAGTGATGTATTGCTAAGCAAATCTTTGAAGCTCTTCAAGAAATGTCCTTTAATCAGCATCATTTGGGGAAGGTAACTTCTTTCCCCCTTGTATGTATTCTCTCTTAAACGTGCATTTAAATGTAAAACCTTGAAAAATGCTTTTGACTAGATTATTATGAAAATACTTCATAATTCTCTCTTCTTTTTCTCTTTCTTCAGTTGGTCGTTTATATTCTACACAGTCTAGAATAGCGCTGTGGGGGGAGCACTTAAATAGGACGAAGATATTTGTCATCTGTCACACTCTGAAATTAAACTTTGATATCTAGTTATTGCCTTAGAAATAACTTCAAAAGAATTTACATGCCGAGAAGAGTACATGGTGGGGGAAGCTGTTGAGCTGGTTATATAATAACACTGTGTTAAATCCTCTGTAAGTGAACAGAGTCTTTAAAAATATTTCTTCATGAATAAATTTTCAAAATACATCCACACAATAAAAATGTCATCGATTGCTTGACCACTGGAATTTTTTCTTTTAACAAAATCACAGAGGGGAGACTGAGGTTCCCAGAGCTGCTGCAGAGATTTCTAATGAGAAACTGATACCCAGTTTTGTTAAATGACTTTGAAAATTCTTGTTGTACATTTATGTGTATTAAGAAAGGAGAAAGGGGCTGTGTCTAAGGAAAATTGTTATACAGCGGGGGAAGTAAAGCTCAAAAGTACCAATGGCAAGTTGTACAAACAGTAAGTCGGGTGCAGTGTATACAGTTTAAAAATGGCTGCAGTGGAAAGCGTGTCGGGGCTTCGGCATGTGACTTTTGTTTTGTGGAATGATGTTGGAAAATCATAAATGAGATGAAAAAGGGAGTGGCTTATCCACAGGGCTAGGATAATAGGGCTCCTCCTGGCTGATGAGCGTAAGACTGTTGAGGGAGAATGATGGACGACTCTCCCACAACTGGCTTTGTTTCAAAATACTTGTGAAAAGAAATTACCTGTGTTCATTAAACCTGTCAGTTTTTGGGATAAGCGAGCAACTTGTATTTTTTTGCTAAATCAAGTTACTTGCTTTGTGGCTTTGCTTGTCCCCCGTTGACAGCTTTTGCTGCGGTGCAGAAGGCTTGGAGGCACGGCTGTTACGTAACCCAGTGCTCAGCAAAGTGTGTTTGCTTGTACTCTGCGTGGATATTTTTTTTTGGTCTGCTGCAAGTACATCTGTCTTATTTGTAGCCTTCGTAGCCTATGGTCATGTCTCTTCTTCCCCCAAATTGTTTACAAGATCTTTTTTTTTCTCCGTTTGGCACAGAGTTGATAGCAGGTTTGATTTAGCATAATGAGACATGTGGTGTGAAAGTGCCCATGCTGTCACAGCGTAAGGACGCCTTACAGCAGAGGTAGATGGCAATAGCTAGCAACGTGGGGATCCTCCATCAGATTCCCTTTTTGCTGCAGTTAGCCATGCCGGAGCTGGCTACTCTGCTGTTTGCTGGCTGAACGCCAGCTGGACGCATGGCCAACACTGCAAGTAGCCAAGACACCTTACATGCCTCAGAAATGTGCGATTCTGGCTGGGAATGCCTGAAAAGCAGCATTTTGTTAGTCTTTGACTTGTGCTTTCGGAAACAAGATGTTTTTTTCTAATTAAAAAAAACAATTTTTAAGCACAAATTATTTTTTTTGAGACTTTGTAAGAGGTGACTCTCATTTCTTTTTGAACTAGTTTTTATAAGATGTACAGCCTTAAACTGTCTAGAAATGTTACTGGATCACTGAGCTGATCTCTGGGAGAAAAACAACCTAGTATCTATGTTGAATACAGCTGTAAAGTTCTATAATATCAGATAGTTGTTGTTATCTGAGGATTCTTCTAGCCCAGATAATCTTCCAGAATCAGACAGGCAAATTATTAAAGGAATTGCTAATAACTCCAGTTTATGAAGTGCTGGTAAATACAATCAGCGAAGGAGTTTGCAGGTGAACTGGGTTGTCATTGTTTTATTTTCTTTGAAATTGTTCGAGTTCTGTTACAATTCCAGCCCAATTTGTTAGTAGTAAAATGGAACATTTAGAAAATCTATGTCTAATATGTCTGTGGTAAAGATGGTGTTATGCCTTTCGAGCTACTAAATGTAATTATAGGCCAGAACAATTTCAGAAGAACAGAAGCTCAGCCTCTTGGGATATGAATAATGTTGAGGCAAATGCAGGTGGGACATCATCTTGAATCTTTTCAAATACCAGCTTGGATTCCAGCACTTGAAATCTTGGATACCTATTTCATTCTTTATTTTAAAACTGAGTACCTCAGAGGAGCAGAGCAGCATACCATTTAAAAGACCCTTACGTTATTTTTTTCTGTTTTAAATCTATGATGGGTGGCCTTTGAATAAAATAGATAATACAGATTAATGTCTTAAACCACTAGCCATTCCAAGTGCAATATGTCAACAACAAAATGTACAACTGTACCTAATGAAATTTTAACATCAAGTTAATCTGGATCTGTTGTATGATTTTAGTAAATTTGTCCATTCATGTTTGTTGCCTTAAATTAACATATAGACTAGTCATTGTATGAGATACTTGTGTATATAAATATGTTGTGGATTGAAGTCAGTATTTGTTTCTTAGGTGTTGAATGCCTTTTTGTATCGTTCTAACTCTGCATCTTGAAAATAAAGACAAGGTAAAGAAATAAAGAAAAAAGGAGGAGGAAAAAAAAAAGTCCACAAACCCCAACACAACACAACCCAACACCAAAACCTTTTTTCCCTTCCCTTCACCAGAGTAACTTTTCCATTGACAAAACATCCCCAAAGAAGTACTCGGTATATTGTGAAGTCCCAGCCAAGACTCTTCTGTAACACTGAGGCATAGTCGCTTCCAGATGCAGTTTTGACATGTACAGTAATACTTTTATGATCACCTCTGCTGTCTTCTCATTCCTAACGGCTTAGGTCACTAATGAAATGATGCATCTGTGAGGGCATCAGTTACCTCAGAGCTTCAAGTGAAATGAATGGGATTATTTTAATTAATGCATCTATAACTTTCATGACTAAGGAGAGAAGCAGTGCTGTCTGTTTGGTGCCTACAGCTCTTTTCTAGCTTCAAGAGCGACTCAAGGTGCCTGGAATTTCGCCTTGATTTTAATGTCAGTCACTTTGATAAAGGAAGCACTGGGTTTGCATGCTTGAAAATGTATGATGCCGCTGTGGGGCAATGTTTCCACCTCACATTTCTAGCTAGCTCTTGTCTGAGAGACAGAACACAACCTCTTTAGAGCAACGCACTTGACTCGTATAATAGAACAAGGAAACCCATCACTTGCTGCTTTTTCCGTTTGTCGTCTGATCAGAGATGACAGTAGATGTGCTACAGCCACTAAGAGGCTTTACTGCCTGTCTTTTTGACATACTGAGCTAACACATAGGCTGTCAGTTTTGTTTTGTAATGCTATAATTACTTACACTGAAATCCCGGGGAATTATAAGAAGGAGGAGATGCGTTTCACATTGTAAGTTAAACTTGGAATAATACTACATTTATGGAAGGTAGGAACAATTGAAGATGTAGTAGAGGTCTGTGCCCCTGTTGCAGGGGGGCAGTAGTGGAAGACAAACCCCCTCACAGTAACCACTTTATTAAAGAAAGAAGTAATTTCTCCTTTTGCCATGGTAATGTATTTTCTAAGTGTCAGTGTAGTTTGCTTTTCCCGTTGTCTTCCCTGACTTGCAAATGTTGTGATTTAATTTCTCTACCAGCTTGAATTGCAGATGCAGAATTCATATGGGATTTTGCTAGTGCCACAGCCCTCATACGGTCTCTATTATACGTAGAGCGCCCACTTCAGGCAAATGGCATGTTGCTTTACCCGGTCTAGAGTTTTGTTCATTCAGTGTTCCGACATTGGTAAACTTGGACCTAGGATGAAAGAGGCAAATCGAGCGGGGTTTTGAGGTCTCTTCCGCTGCCCACGATGAAGGCACCAGCCAGCAGGATGCCTTGCCTCCCTGGGGTGGTCCTCATACAGCCGACTGCTTCACCCCAAGCTCTGCCGCCTTTTATATTAAAAGTATTATGCTTGATTCAAAATCTACATCTGTGATAACTTTAACAAATTCAGTTTATTTTGTTGATCTTAGGAGATGCTACTGTATAGCAGCAGCATTCTAGGACATTTAGACATAACGTGGAAAGAAATTCATCGATGCTGCCATGAACGTATCTCACTGGAATTTGTTAGAAATTGAAAAACACAAGGCAACTTTGACCTGTCTAAACTACAGTATAAATCTTGGCTTTGTTCAGTATCGTGGCAAATACTGATGCCATCTTCCTAATTTTAGCGAAGTTTTTGTCTTTATAGAGATCACTTGCTGTATTTATATAAATACGTAATGATGGCCAACCTATTTTTCAATCTGATCCTCAGGGATTTGTGCATCAAAATAAGAATCTCTCATTATAGCCTTTGCAAATTACACTTAAGCTGTCTCGTGAACTCATGTGTACGTGCTTTGTCCATTAGCTGTAAAGGAGTAAATCAAATAAAGGAAATAATGGAAAGTCTTAACTATCAGATGGCAAGGGTGCACGTATTGAGTAGTGGAAAATACTGCAACTGCAAAAGCTCTTTGTAGGTGTTGGAATGATTGTATGTTGCTTGAAGCGTACAACTAGAACAGTTTAAACAGTTTTTAAAGAATGTTGCCAGATCTTATCGCTGCAGGCATGCATATGCATCAGTGATCCCAATGCAACACTACAAAATGTGTGAATGAGGTACACTTACTAAAAATAAACCTATCGAGTGCTAGTCTCAATTTGCTGTAGAATACGGGATAAATGATACAATTTTAGCAGTAGAAAATCATCTCCAAGATTGATTTTGAAAAATGTGTTTAACTTCAACATTACAAGTGAGTTTGAGACGATAAAATAGTTGCAGGCCTTCCTTGTTTGCCTGAGCATTCATCAATGTTTAAAAACCAAACCAAACAAGCATGACCTCACAAACCAAAAAACCACACAGCACTATATTAGGATGAAAATACTGACTTGAGATGAGGTTGGGGCTGAGTGTGGTATAGTGGATGAACAAGCATGCATAGCATATGTGCGGAGTCTTGTATAGAAGGCGATGTTCTACAGGTTTTCCTTGGCATCAGTAAGTCTGCGACTGATATATCTCTCGAGTAGCTACAACCAGTCTTTAGTCATCCTCAGCTTAGTTCATTAAACCTGGAGCCATTGTTCTGCTCTTGCATCGTTTGCCAGAAGCATTGATTCATTCTGGTTGTGTGGAAACACCTGGTCGGGATACAGTTCTTGGGGCAGGCTGGAATAGGTTGTGACTAACTGCTATGACATACACTGTAAAGCTACTTAAGCAGCCCGAAGTATAGAGAGAAGTATCTGTGACGTTTTTTAAAAAAAAAAAAAGTTTGCGAGACATTTGTCGACAGGTGAGCATCCCGGAGCTGATTGAAAGAGGGACACCGGAACCTTTTCTTTCCCTCTCGTCTTGTTTTAGAAGAATCCTTTAATACTTAATCCAACTTCTCTCATGTGCTTGCACCTCAAACAGAATCTATTTTTGTTCTCATGTGAAACTGGTTTGTTGATGATGAGTCTGCCACTGCAACCTCTTCCAAATTTTTAGGGTATTGAATAACTGGGAACTCACATCAATTTCTTTATACTTCAGTCTTCAGTTTGTCTTGGGAAGATGAAACCTTTCCATCATCAAAAGCAGTCTTAAAACCCAATAAACTACTTTTCTCTCTAACAAGCTTTTTGGTTATGAATTTCTGTATGGTTATTGATATTTTCAGCTATCTGTAGCTGAAATGAATGATTGAAGGCACAGTGAATTTCTACTCCACCAAGGTTTTAAGCTGTTAGGGAAACAAACGAAGCACGGAGGTTTTTACTTAGCAATAAATTTTGAATGAATCTCATTTTTTTTTTTTTCATGAGTGACTGGCTTTCTCAGATTAAACTCCTTTACAGGGAATTTTACAGCAATACACAGTACTTCTAACTATAGTTTTCCAAAACTCTGGGAATGCCAGATGAAAGTATAAAGAAATATTGCTCTGATGGAGCCTTAAGTAATCCACCGTCAAAACATCAATGCATTCTAAAACTAGTATTGAGTATTCTGTGATTTACAGTTTTGTAATCCTGGGCTATGGTTTTCTTACATTTCCCAGTCTGAAAAAGCTGAGTCTTTACAGAGTCAGAGAAGTAGTATTGAGAACACTGATTGGATATTTATTTGTATTTTTATCACCTTAGTATTGGAGCACTTCTGCGTTACCTTCTGAATTTATACTCAAAACCAGGCTCATAGGAGTGGAAGCACTTTAGTGATGAGGCAAATGGTGGCAGGAGGTTTAATGACGTACCTGTACTGTTAGGCAGAAACATGCTTTTTCATCCTAAGCCTCAAACAGTACGCTTTGGGAACAGAGCGAAGTATTCCCATCACTGTGACTGCATCTGTGCTGCTTCGAGTCCTGCACTGGGGAGTCCTCGCCTCACTCATTTTATTTACTTTGCATCATTATAATCTCTGCTGTTAAAGTTGGTTTGACTTGCTGTACTTCAAAGCTATTGCGTTGAGATACGTTCCGCTAACAGGCCTCCCTGTTTGCAGTTTGATTCTGGGAGTTACCTGCAAATTGCCTGGAATGGTATCTGATGCACGGATTGCATTGCCGGTTCGCGGAGGTGATGGACTGCTTTTGCTTAGCTCCAGTATTTTGCATGCAGTTCAAAATTACAGAGCTCTGGGTTTCAGCCATTTTTATGTATTTCCATAATGGGAAATCTCCAGAATAAATGTAGAAAAGCGATGTTGGTAACGTGGGTAGTGGAGCAAGGTCTTTGGCTTGGAACTACTGCAAGGGCTTCTGTTAGCATAGGATGAAAGAGATATTTTGATCCCTTGTAGTAATTAGATTCCATGACACTTCTGTCAAGCGGGTTAGCTTTTTTTTTTTTTTTGGCCAGATTTCCGTTTCATTTATGATGTGTCACCTACCTAACTTAGCCTTGACTCTCAAATAAATTGTTTCATCCTTTTAATTTCTGACCTGAACAGGTATGCAGTGTTCACAGTGAAACTCGTGGATTCGACCGCTAATAGCGTAATGTACATTCAGGTTGTTTATCGTTTTGTTACATTCCAATAGTGCTTTGAAAAGTTGAAAGAGAAGTTGATACTGAAACTCTGAAACTCCTAGAAGGCTGTCATTGCTGTGTAAGTGCATGGGTCTCAGAGCTTAGGGACACAATTACCTGACTAGTGGTAAGACTGTATGCTTATCAAGTTGTGTCTTGACAAATACGATGCACACACAGTACTATGTCTCTGCTTACTTAAAATCATCTCAGAATATTTTGCAATAGATTCTTTCTTGAAAATTTAGTAATCCTGTAGTTAGGTTTGTGAGCCGGAGAGATATCTGGATGTTTGTCATGATGTAATACTTAGAAGAGATGTTTGTTTTTTACCTGCTCCAAAAGTAATGGAATAAAACGTTCGTATACCCTGTTTCATGTGTGTATTTATTTACTTGACTTTTTTCCTTTCAAAATATTTGCTTCTAAGAAAAATTGAGATTGTCAGGTCTATTTAAGACTTATGGACCTCAG
Source organism: Steatornis caripensis (assembly GCA_013398225.1). NCBI lineage: Eukaryota > Metazoa > Chordata > Aves > Caprimulgiformes > Steatornithidae > Steatornis > Steatornis caripensis. The sequence continues at coordinate 281,799 of VZSC01008266.1, forward strand.
TGCTACTACAGAATAACTAAAAATGGCAACAAGTGTTAATAACTTATGTGTATTATTTTAATTTTTTTTGAATTAGACAATTTTTAATACTTCAGTTATGTTGAAAGATGCATTAGATTTTTTTTTTTAGAGAATTACTTTTAAGTTTGCAGTTAGGGAGTAATACAGAAGAGATGAAGTTAATTTTATTAATTGTGGAATAAAACCATTTGGATCTAAATGAAACTGGATGTTTTTAGATGGTTGGACTGTTTTTTTCTGTGTTTATACATTCGCTGCATCTAGTCATAATTTATATTTCCAAAATTGAAACTTTTTTCTTTATTTTTATTAGGTCTTGCATGCTGTGGCGCAAAGATTGCATCACGCTGTGTGCTATGTTTGTGGTAAGCCTTATTTCATCTTAAGTTATACACATTGTCGTTCCAGGGGTTGTTAACATTAATTTGTCGGTCAGTCATTTGAAATGATCATAAGCACACTGACGTGAGTTTGGTCTTCATCTTTTGTACTGAGTTAGTGACAAATTTCCAGTTTCAGACAACATCCAGTGCGAAATTAGTTTTAAAAAACTGTGAAGAATCTGATAATGGTCTCAAAGTTTCAATGGTTATGTTAAAATTTGCTGACGGGGCAGGACAGGAGGGACTCTTTTGCAGTGTAAGTAATGCAGTGGCATCCTAATTCATGACTGATCCCCAAATGACAAGATGCAAACAGTAACATAGAAGGCCCAGCCTGGCATCCAGTGAATCCCATTTTGTCCGGGCTTCATGTCCTCAGGCTCTTTATCTGTGCCAAGTAATTCTCCACAGCTGCCAGCTCTTTGGCACTTCTTAAAATAACTCAGTTAAAAATATTTCGTAAATTCGTTTTTGTATAGGCAAAATAAGCTCATGTGCTCCTCCAAAGCAGCACGCGTTTCTTCTGTTTCCTTTCTCCTCCAAGTATTAGCAAATTACCACTTTTATTATGGATATCACATGAAAATAAACCAGCTTTTGGAATTAAGCCTCACATTTATTAAATGGTTTCCAACTATGTTCTGTTCTTTTTTGAGCTGTTGAGTAGAAAACACCTTCTGTATTTCTGGGCTCACTGATACATATTTTAAAATTAATTATTTTTCCTCTTGCTTTTTACTGGAAGTAGCTTGAACCTTCACGTGGTGTCGTGGTGTCCTGTCCCCCCCCCTTTTTTTTTTTTGCCCCCTCCTACCTTGTAAGTTCTCCCACACCTGCCAAGGGATGTCTGTGCTACTCTGTAACCTCCACCTCTGAGACCAGAAGTTAATAAACAACTTTCTGTAGCTGATGGGATTAGAGATGTCAGAGGAGTGGCCAAGGCTTTAAGGGACCCAGTCTTTTAATCTTCTTCCTTAGTTCACTCCAGTTCAGTCAGCCATTGAAAATCTGCCTTATTGAGCTGTCAAGATAGGCAATGGACGTGTTCACTTAAGCTGCTTCTTGGTATTTCTGAGAGTCCAGTCACATTCACAAATGTACTGCTGCCTCCTGAATAAAAATGTTTAAGCCTAGCATGTTCATTGGCTTCTTAATAAGCACGCTTACCCGTGGGAGTCATTTGGCTTGCTGGGTCTTGAACAGCCAGTGGTAAAGGTTTATGTGCGCCTCTGCAGGTCGTGACCAAGGACAAGCCCTTTCTCAATTGCATATTGCATTTAATTACTCATCACTCTAGAATAGTTAATGCAAGAACAAAAGCTTAACATCTGTCGGGTCTTTTAATGCCAAAGTTTCTGTAAGTCCGGTTTTTGGTTTGCTTCATATGCTCTTCCCTCGTTCTAGCAACTTTTCCATGTAACGCATGAGTGTTTTCCACACAACATAGTGATATTTGGAGCAGATGTGCTGTTTGCTGGTGCTTGCTGGAGGTTTGAAAAGGCTGTGAGGATCTTAGCATGGACTCTGCCAGTTTAATTAATCTGGGAGCCCCAGAAAGACGGTTAATGGGGTCTATTAATAATTTCGTATTCTTGTATTCTCAGTTTTAAAATACCGGATCAATATTTTGTGCTCTGAGGTGTGATAAAAGCATCCTTCGTTCTAGAGTCCCTCTAGCAGTAATCCACTGCAGGCTTTGTAGACGTTCTCTAAAGTAGGGTTCGTCGTTTTTTTTTTCCCCACAATTACTGCGTAAGGCCCCAAGCTTGGCATTGCTTAGCTAAAATAGTTTTTACAACAAATACAAGAAACTATTGTAATCTCAAGGGCGTACAGTTAAATGTTACCATTTTGTTACCGAATTGTTTCATAGGCAAGTCCGACAGTATCGTTGTCAGCCTAATTTTTTTAAACACGTTTTACCAAGACCAGCACAAAACCCCAGATAAACTGAACTATAACTCTTCTGATTTTGATGGAAAAATTCATTTTGTGATGTCCAATCTTGCTGTAATGGTTTTGGGAGGGAGAAAATGATGATTAAAACAGAGTATTGCAATTTCTGCACACAAAGTACTTTGCGAAAAGGAATTACTAATCTAGTGTCATAAGATCTGCATAGTCAGATAAAATTGTTTGGTGCTTCCTTTTGTTTTTAATTTATATTCATTCACAAGAAAAAAGTTAGGATGAAATAGCAGCCAGAGAGATCAATTAAAGCTATCAGTACAACTAGCTTTAAAAAAGAAAATCAGATTACAGTTCATACTTTCAAAATTACTGCAGCGCAGCTTTTGTACTGGTACTGTATTTGCACAGAATTCGGTCCTCTATGAGGAACTGGTGGAAATATAAATTGGTTGCTTATCAGTTGTGTATCAAGGGTAAGTCACACACCTAGGCTCGTAAATACACAGTTAATCTTTTATTACGTAAAATATGTCCACTATAGATAATGCTGAACTTTTATTTTTTCAAAATAGTTTTATCAGTTTACATGCTTCTAACACGGTATAAAAGCAGTGAGCTTTCTTCGTGAAGTCCCCAGTTTATGTTCGGGTAGCTGTGGTACTCTGAATTGAACCTGGCACTATTAGTCACCTTCTAATGTACGGCTTATCCGATTAATGTGGTTTGGGGATCGCAATTATTTTGAGTAATTTGTCATCTTTTGTCCACTGCAATGTAGTTTTTGTTAAATTCTCTTGAAGAATGCAATTTAAATTACTGAATAGAGTGAGAGTAAAATACTGGAGAGTGCGGGGAGTGGTTCCTGTATTTACCGAGTATGACCCTTGTTGTATGCCTTCTGTGTACCCCAGAAACGCTTCTTGTGGCAAGATGGATATTATTAATTGACCTTTTAAAAAAACTGCTGTGTATAAATAAGGGTCGTATAATTTTGGCAGGGATGAGGCTTTTGATTGCAGGTGTTCATAATTAGATTAATTTACAAAGTAGATCAAGCCAATGAAGGAGGTGTGGAAAACTGACTGAAAGCTTATCAAATTAGCGAAGTAGAGCAATTAATCAGACAGACCTTAACTCTTTGACTTATTTTTTTAATCATCATCTTGAACAGTGTGCGGTGTTTTTCATCTTCATTAAAGAAGGCATTTAATGCAAAGCTGCATTTGGTGAGACAATTTCCTTGTTGCCTCCTCGTGACGTGCGTGTCTTGGGAGTGTCAGCAATGGGCACGAGCAGTACCGCAAACGTCGTGTGACTTTCAGAAATCCACTGACATTCCCAGTGCGCAGAGCAGTGTCCTGTAAACTTATTAAAAAACCGTGCAACATTCCCTGGGATCTGCCCTGCGTTTCTGTGTCCAGATAATGCAGTCCTGCCAATGGCACGTTTGCTCACTTCTGTTAGTACCAGCGTAGTTACACCAGTAGTTTGAAACGGTGTAAATCCCGATCAGGGAAAGTGCTATGCACTCAGTGATAAGCATAGTATTGGTATAAGCCAGAAAAGAAAGAAGTCATTTTGGTTTTCATTATTCAAAAGTTTTTCCACACTGAGCTCTTAACAATTGACTNGTGAGACAATTTCCTTGTTGTCTCCTCGTGACGTGCGTGTCTTGGGAGTGTCAGCAATGGGCACGAGCAGTACCGCAAACGTCGTGTGACTTTCAGAAATCCACTGACATTCCCAGTGCGCAGAGCAGTGTCCTGTAAACTTATTAAAAAACCGTGCAACATTCCCTGGGATCTGCCCTGCGTTTCTGTGTCCAGATAATGCAGTCCTGCCAATGGCACGTTTGCTCACTTCTGTTAGTACCAGCGTAGTTACACCAGTAGTTTGAAACGGTGTAAATCCCGATCAGGGAAAGTGCTATGCACTCAGTGATAAGCATAGTATTGGTATAAGCCAGAAAAGAAAGAAGTCATTTTGGTTTTCATTATTCAAAAGTTTTTCCACACTGAGCTCTTAACAATTGACTGATTTAACTCCTACGTAATTTTTAAATTATTATTATGGAGGGAGAACAGTATCTTTTCAGTGTGCTGTCCTCTCCAGTACAAACGCTGTGCAGGGTGGGCGTGGTATTTTATCTAAATGATAACTTGACAGTGAAAGTGTTCAATAGGCAGCTCTTCAGAAACTTCTGGTTGCAATGTGATAGCAGTTAGCCACCGAGGCGTCCTTCAGACGATGCTTGTAACAAGTTCTTTCTATTTCTGTGTAAGTTCATTCAATTTTGGGAGTGTTGTGCATATTGATACACATGTCCTTCTTTCTTAATCCATTTGCAAATGATCTCGTGTTTTTAGATGGACTTTTTCTGCCCTTCACGGCAGAAATAAAAGAAAGTTGCAGAAGTTTGTGCAAAGCACGCCCATTCACAATAAATTGCGCCAGTAGTTGTCAGGTTCGGCCCTGACCCATGGGGCCAGCGCCCCGTAACATTGAAATTGAACACGGAGAAGTGATCTCTCTCCAGACATGACCTTCACAGTTACCTTTTCGTTCTCTTCAAGAGGTCAAACCATTTCCTTTCCCACATTCACAATGAATCCAAAAACATGTCAGAAAAAAGGACGGGTGAGGGTTAACACTTCTTACTCCCAAGCTGAAAAAACCCTGGCCTGGCCACATTTGGCGATGTGTGTTCTCTACTCTCGAAAGTTAGAGGTGCTTCGATATGCTGATCTTTAAAGCAATTTTTATTCTTCTCTTCCTCCTACGTAGCAGCTTTCTCCCCACGAGATAAGAGCTAATTACAGATTTTTTTTTTTGTAATATGAATCCCCTGCCCTTGTGTACTCGTTCAGGTCCACTCACTGGAATACTGTAGTCTGCTCTGAGTGTACCCTAGCTCAGTGCCAGAGGACTGCTTGTTGCACTAGGTGAAGTATTTTCTTGACTGTTAATCCCCGAAACGCAGCAGCACAGCTGACATTTGAATGCGTGCGAGAGAATTATGAATGCTTCCTTCGCACTGATGCGAATGAGACCTTCCTTAGGATATTTCTAAATAGCAAACTGCCTCTTGTGTAAAGCTTAAATACAGATTTCAGGTAAATTTTGAACTGATGGCCATTCCTTGCGCCATCAGCTCGACTCTAATAATAGAGTTAACTTGTACGCTGTGGGCCTTCCTTTAAAAAACACGCAGTGAACACCCTGGCACGTTAACTTGGGACATTTCTATTTGAGAGTTTTATCACAACTTAAAATACCATCCTTGTTCCTGCTGTAAAACTGTTTTGTCCTCTTTATAAGTCCTCAGCCATTTTATCTTAATAATCCAGAAATGAAAATCTTAAGTAAGGTTATCAGCTTGGGTCAAGCTTTTGAAACCCCTTTTTAAAATTTGGAGTGATTTTTTTTTTTTCATGCCGTTAACACTGGATACTTAAAAAACCAAAATGTGCTGTGTTTAGGAGTTCTTTTCAAAACTCTGGAATCCTTGAACAGGAGGTATTTGGGTAATTATTTCAGGAATTTTGGAGACTGATCATCATGTTTGCCTTCAGAAGATAAAGAATAGCTCTAAAAGATGATGCCTGAGACTTGTAAGCTGCATTTTCTTTTGTATCTCTGGAGAGGTAGTGTCTCATTTATCTGAATTTCTGTCACTTGCCTTGAGTTTTGAATCACTTAAAATAACATACAACTTCAATTTTAACCGATATGGAAAACTGCTAAAAGAAGCCTGTAAATAGGAGTAATTAACCTTCCCCTGCCCCGCAATGTGAAGAAAGCACTGTGAAAATATTTTAGACATGTCTGTGCTTTCAAGACGCTTGAATCTGATCAGTTCTCCGAACACTGCTTTTCCTTGGGAAGACTGGAGGGCCGTACCAAATTTGACCTAAATTACTTGGGTGGTAACATGAATCCAAGAACTTTTTCGTGGTTTTTATTTGGTCTCTCTGAACACGCGTAAGACGCCTGGATGTGACTGATAAATGAATCAATACGGAGGAAGGGATGATGGATGACTTGCAAAGCTGAGCATTGCCTCTGAATAACTTCTACCTGTACGAAAACCTGGAGTATAGACCTTGAGGAGGATATTTGGCTTTGTATAGACTTGAATTAGTTGATTCTTTTATCACTCTGTCAAACATAAGCTGAGCGTGTATACTGTGTTTCACTGGTAACATACAGTGTTTGTAGCAAAATGTATTTCTTGTGGTGTTGGTGTCAAGGGCTGAAACTACTAGTAAGACATGATCTTAGATCATAAACCATAAATATTACCGCTGACTAATTGGAAGCACTGGTTCTGGAGTTACAGTCTTGGGGGTTCTCAGTTTACTGCACCACTTTCTGAAAAATAAGTGGCATGTCTGAAGTGTGAGCATACAGCAGCTTCCACATCTCCGTAAGACTATACGCACCTGGAATCCAGGCAGCACAGTTTAAGTATCTACTAGAAGATGTCACTGAGAAAATAAGATGCAAGATCAAAAATATCTGTCTAATAATGTGTTTGTGATCATTTTACTACCGGTAACACCAGGGTGTACTTAAAGCTAGTCCAAGACCGTACCAAAACTCTTGAGTTGTGCTGCACCAGGAGCACGTCAGAGTCAGAATTAACTTCCAGTAGGCTATTGATAGGGGAGATAAGAATTGCACTCTGTTGAATAAAGCTGAGTTGTGTTGATGCCGACCTAGCTGCACTGATGCCTTGCAGGTGGGAGCGTGGCTCTGCCAGCTCCTCTCTGTGCGAGCATCTCGGCCGTGCCTCCTCCCTGCTTCCGTGCCTCCAGTGAAGATATATCCATGCGGTGTAGGAATCATAGGCTGTCTCTTAGCTGCGAACTGACCTGTGTGCACAACAGTTATCTGGAGAACAGGTAGCTCTTTTCAACACGGTTGAGTACTCTGAAACTCAGGTGTCTCAAAGTCTTTCCCCGTGGACATCTAAAGTAGCGCACCGACTGCTATTCCGTCAGGCACTGCAGCTTTCTCTTTGATGCAGAAGGAGCCTGGTCATGCATTTGAAACCGCTACTTGCCTTTTAAGTTTTTTTCCCAATGATGTAATAAAATGTTAAAAGAGACTTGAGAGCCATAGGAATAGGGAGATAATACGATTATTAGGCTGTCATTTATGCCATTCTTTTAATCTCATTGACTCTCTGTCTGTATTCCGCTGGTGACAATGTTTTTCTACCGTTCACAGCGGTAAAGCTGGAAAAGAGGTCACACGTTAGTGGTAGTCAGGGGTTATAGACCTTCTCAGTCTCATTGCCTATAAGGCATATGCCATTATTTGCAATTTTGTTTAGTACTTAGTGTGTTTGGGATAACTATTTATTATCCCATTGTGAAGTATTCCTTAACTTGCTTTCAGAATCATTTGTGTCACGTAAAGGATGTATTTTGTCCAGGATACTCAATCAAGGTCATTGTTAGTTTTGGTGTGTTGGTTGGGTTTTTTTCTCCTCCGTGTATATTATTTTTCTTTGAGCACCTTGATGTCATGGATGAAAAGCTGTATTCAGTAAAAGGAAAGCAGAATAAAATCCCTTTTTAATGGCCTAAGGTTTATTGCATTAATACCTTTATTTTCTAAATTTTTTTAAACTTACTGTTTTCTATTAAGTAAGAATATTTTTACATTTGCTTAAACGCTGCTTCAATATTTCCAGCAAAATAGTTCTTTTCCTCAAATTTCCGTTTTAATAAAATATAGCCTCTTTGAACTGCACAGACCTCACCATCTGTTACTCAATTTTCACTCCATAAAATTTTGCTGACATCTGCTTAATCAAAAATATTTTTATAGTCATGGAGAAATTTAGTTCAGACTTGCTATTAGACTGTTCCTATACGCCAAATAAAAAATATGAAAATAATGAACGGGACCTTATGGGAGAGGAGAGGAAAACATGAAGTCTGTTGCCTCTTAGGGCAGTACTTGAATCTGGAAGCAATAGTCCTGCCTCGTGGGCTGGGGAGCTCTGTTTCCACAGCTCGCTGCTGTGCAGGGGCTTCCTGGGACACCACGGGGCGGCTTTTCCCAGCTCTGCCAAAGCTGGCTGTTCCCCTGGCTGCAGTTTTGGAGCAGCTGCTAGGCTTGGGTTTGAAAAGCCAGAACTAGGGTTATCGGGTTTTAAAAACCAGTCTTCATTCCTTGCCCTGCTGTCCCTGTCTTTCTGCTTTCTTCCTTTATTCACTTCGTCCGGGTGAGGTAACTGACCCCCACCGACTTCTTCATGCTGCTGAAACTCTGCTCTCCGGCGTGGTCAGGACACCCGTAAGACATTAATGAAGTAACGAAAGCAGAGGAGGCAGGCGCTCGTATTTGATTCATCTCCCTTTGGTTTCCCCGTGCCCTCTAGGGTGATGCGCTCTCTGGTTTCATTGTTTCTCTGTCAAGTGCGTGTCAGGCTGGAGTTTGTGGGTGCTGTAACAGTCGCTAGGATAGATGTAGTGGTAGTTATTAGTAAGGACTTACTTTTGGTCTATTTTTCTTAAAGGAAATGAGGCATATGCAATTTCTGGCTATCTGTCAATCTGTTTGGTTATCTGTCAAGCTTGATTAGGACATTTTCATCAGTATTGTGGTCAGACAGACCCTTCCCCTCTCCCATGTGCCATAAAAAACCCCCATAATTTATAAGCAATATAATTAACATAAGCAATAATTCAGAACATTTGATAACCAAAGAGGTATGTATTTTTTCATTGTGCCTCTTGGTTATCGTAAGTTTTTATCAGTTAAATTGGTTTGTTAAGGCCTGATGCGTTGCGCCACGTACTCTCCATGTTGGAGAAGTATCAAAGTGTCGCGGCAGTTTTGTTGTTTATTTCCTCTGCTGCTGTTGGGGTTGGTGTATAGGCGAACTTTCTCTTCTGGAATGATTTAGCTGTTTACTGCAGATTTATATTGTTTTGCATGCGAAGCGAAATGATATTTACAACTGAGTAATACATTTAGAATATTGTTTTTAAATTGAATCTTCGGCAGAATATGCTGATTATCTCGAATTTAACGATGAAGAGCAATGCTTTTTAAACTTTTCATACAAATCCCATTGTCTGCAGATTTAGTATTCACATATGTATTATTAAACTGAAATTGTTATATCGTATTGAAAAGTAATATTCTGTTCTTTCCTGAACAGGAAAGTCCAGCTTTTTTTTTTGTCTCTTTTTAATGATTAGGTCGACAAAATCAATTTGAATGAAACATGAATATCATATTGTGACTCTTAGAGCCCTTCCCTAATTCTTTATCCTCAAAGGCACTATTTATCTACCTTTAAGTGTTCTTTATTCAGAGAGATTTATTAAGGTATGCTTGAAAGAAAAATGTCTGGAAGCATTCTTCGGTTTGATTAAAAACTTTAGTTTATTTGGAAGGAATACTTTTCAGCTGACCTTTCAAAGTCCTTGAGAGCAAAGTAAAAGCTGAAATGGCTATGTTTATTTCTTTGGGGTTTTCTAATGGTAGATTACAAGGCGGGGAGTTTGTTTTCTGGACATTTTGCAGACCGTTTATAGTAACGGTCATGCTGTAGAAGTTTAAACTCAAATTATAACCAGAAGAGTTTTGGGCTAGATGGTGAAAATTGAATATGCTGTTTGTTTTGTGGCAAACAAAAATAGATTGCCATCTTATTTGCTTATGAGATCAGTAAACTAAAGAAAAGCAGCATGTCACTTAGCATGAACAATGTGTACTGCTCTTTCAGAAAACATGAACTGAAAAAATTGCAGCTGACTTACTTGGATTGATGCGAAGGTTTGGTACAACTGGAAATGCTAACCCTGCAATGAAGCAATGCTTTCCGACCTCTGTGGGTCAGAACGGATATTTGAGTGTTATATCACCTGTCAGTCCCATCCAGGCAGTGCTATATGTCACAGAGAAAAATTATTGTAATTTTTTTTCTTGCTTGGCTCTGTCTTTTGCTGATGCTTAGAACAAAAATTAAGCTGAAACACGTCAAGAAAATCTACTGGGAATAAGGCATAAGCTCAGACTTCCATTTGAAGAAGAACCAAAAGAATAACATTTCACAATGTCGTGCTCTTCTCCCCAGCACAGGCGATTGGGAAGATCTTGAAATGGCTCTGCGCAGAAGCAAGGTTCCCAGGGCGTAGCTGATAACTCCTTGGCGTATTGCTGCTGCTGCCAGAATTGCAGAGGGGAGAGCTAGGAGTGTGCTGCATTGCAGGTGGAGGTGCACTGATAAGGGATTCTGTTCTACTCCAATTCTGTTCTATTCTAACTCCAGTTTTCACTCTAATTCTTCCCTTATGCTGTTCTACTCCAGTTCTTGTTCAACGCTGGTTCTAGTTCTTGTTCTGTTCTGTGTAAGATCACAAGAGATCTTGGAGATAGATGTACCAGGCTGGTAACCTTATGCTTGGTACAGTAGAAAATGGAATAAGAATCATAATGAAAAAGCAGCAGGTTGGTTGTTTTAGGTTTTTTTTTTGTTTGGTTGGTTTTTTTTTTAATTTTAAATTAAGTTTGACAGTAGAAGCAGCTGTCATTTAGAAACCTCTAGAGAGTCAAGTACTTCAGCAATCCATAGCTTGGGGAAATCAAATAAGACCAATGAGCCGCTGTTAACTGTATCATGTCTCTTTAGTGATACAGAGTTGAATGAGGAATTTATTCAGTGTTCCATGTTGAAAATCTTTAAAGACTGTTTTAAGAGAAGGTGTATTTGCTGGCATAGGGGATGTTTTGATGTGTCNCTTTCAGAAAACATGAACTGAAAAAATTGCAACTGACTTACTTGGATTGATGCGAAGGTTTGGTACAACTGGAAATGCTAACCCTGCAATGAAGCAATGCTTTCCGACCTCTGTGGGTCAGAACGGATATTTGAGTGTTATATCACCTGTCAGTCCCATCCAGGCAGTGCTATATGTCACAGAGAAAAATTATTGTAATTTTTTTTCTTGCTTGGCTCTGTCTTTTGCTGACGCTTAGAACAAAAATTAAGCTGAAACACGTCAAGAAAATCTACTGGGAATAAGGCATAAGCTCAGACTTCCATTTGAAGAAGAACCAAAAGAATAACATTTCACAATGTCGTGCTCTTCTCCCCAGCACAGGCAATTGGGAAGATCTTGAAATGGCTCTGCGCAGAAGCAAGGTTCCCAGGGCGTAGCTGATAACTCCTTGGCGTATTGCTGCTGCTGCCAGAATTGCAGAGGGGAGAGCTAGGAGTGTGCTGCATTGCAGGTGGAGGTGCACTGATAAGGGATTCTGTTCTACTCCAATTCTGTTCTATTCTAACTCCAGTTTTCACTCTAATTCTTCCCTTATGCTGTTCTACTCCAGTTCTTGTTCAACGCTGGTTCTAGTTCTTGTTCTGTTCTGTGTAAGATCACAAGAGATCTTGGAGATAGATGTACCAGGCTGGTAACCTTATGCTTGGTACAGTAGAAAATGGAATAAGAATCATAATGAAAAAGCAGCAGGTTGGTTGTTTTAGGTTTTTTTTTTGTTTGGTTGGTTTTTTTTTTAATTTTAAATTAAGTTTGACAGTAGAAGCAGCTGTCATTTAGAAACCTCTAGAGAGTCAAGTACTTCAGCAATCCATAGCTTGGGGAAATCAAATAAGACCAATGAGCCGCTGTTAACTGTATCATGTCTCTTTAGTGATACAGAGTTGAATGAGGAATTTATTCAGTGTTCCATGTTGAAAATCTTTAAAGACTGTTTTAAGAGAAGGTGTATTTGCTGGCATAGGGGATGTTTTGATGTGTCTTGAGATAGTAATTCATGGAACATTACCAACTCTTGCCTTAGAGATGAAACACTTTCAAAATGAAGCCATTGCCGGTTGAGAAGAATAAGCAGATATGGGCAAACCAGAATGTTTCAGTAATAAACACTTTGATTTATTTTAGAATAGTTTGAGGAATTGGTAAACAAGCAGAAAGAATACCATAATCTAGCAATCTTGACTGTAAAAACTTTTAGTTTAGGAAGATAAATTCCTGTTTCCTTAAGAATACAGCTGTCAGAATGAAAGCTGAAGTTATATCATGAATTAAAACCTAATTAGAAATTAGAAATCCACTGGAGGAATTAAATGGCCTATTATTAGTGCTGCAAAAGTGCTTCTAAGATGCCTCGGGATCAAGACTTTAATGATGATTTGTTAGTGAATTGCTGAAGTTAAGAAAAAAACTTTGCTTCATTGGGACTGTCTTCCTGGCACTACAGAATCTTCCCTGAAACAGTAAATTTTCAAGGTTTTAGTTTGCAGATATTCAAAACAGACACTTTAATAATTGTTTTCCTAATTTAACTCTTTATTCCTGCTATTAATCTTGGCCAATTCTTAGAAATCCCCTCTGCATTTTGTATTCATGTAACCCATTTGTTTCTTAAAGTGTGTTTTGCCTTACCTTCTCTTAATTAACAGCCTCTTTTTAGACTTAGCGAGTTTGGGGCAATAAAATGTGTAACGGTCTGCTTCAACGTGGTGATCCATTCAGTGAAGGAGCGTACTCAGTGCCATACAGTGATGTAAAGAGGTAAATTGCTGTAAGAAAAGTTTACCGTGTGCTACTGTCACTGGAATATTATTTTTTTGACTAATTTTACCATGGCATAAATTATCCCATTCTGGTCTTTGGGCAGTAACTTGGCTTGAATTCCATTAGGCGCAAGGAAATGCTGTTTTACTGATAGAGAGATTCCACCTTGCTGAAACAGTGAAACTTTCGACCATGCACTGCGCAGATGTTTGGTCGATACGAAACTGCCCAGAGGCGGCAGTTTGTGGCCGCCTTTAGTAGGGTCGTTGAACTGGGTGTTTTGAAGAAACCAATGGTAATACGCTGTCAAGATTGTTAACGATTTCTGCCCCAACTCAAAGTTTAAAAACGCAAAAAAGTTGTCTTAATTTCTGCACTCCAAGGCTTTGTCAAGTCCTAGAACTAAGTGCCTTCAAACAGGGAAAGGAGCTGTGTGTGCGGATGTTTCCCGGGCTGCCTCCTGACTTCCAGAAGGAGCTCCTTGACAGGAGCTTTTCAGAAACTTTCCAATCTTTCAACCTGCAGCCGTACGTCACGTTTTGTGCAGTTTGGTTTTTAAGGCAATTTTTCTAATCAAACTCATTTTACAACCCAATCCTTCTTATTACAAATGCTTTCCTCGTTTCCACCGCTCCTCCAGGCCACTGCTGTAGCCTCTCTTCATAAGGAGGTGAGGAAGAAAAAAAAACCAGTGTTAAAACTGAAAGTAACCTCTTTACTCTTGTGACCACTCCTACACGGTTCAGCTGTGAACACTGGTGGTTCAGCGATTCACAGTTAAGTTTACACCCACCTGCAGTTGATGTTTCTGCATTTTTTCCCCCCGATTCTCCGTTTGTTTGTTGTTAGAGGTATACGCTCAAGTGTTAGTGGGATGAGCTACATAGGGTGGCTGAACCATATGTCAACGCAGCCTCCTTGTGAAATACGTCAAGTATAACTCTCCCTTGTGATAGACTGTAACTTTTGAGTATTAAAGAATTTGGAGAATAAAATGGCTTCTCTACACGAAGAAAATGTCTTAGAAGTAGACTTTAGACTTTACAGTTAGCAAATTTCACCTAAAAATGGCACACTGACTCGGTATTGCATTTGTGTTGTTGGTCTGTTGGTGTTGAAGAACCACACAAGAAACTAGGTAGTAAAAATGTGGAGAGGGGATAAGGAAGATAAATGAAGAGACGAAATTAAAGAAATTACCTTTTTTTGCATTACGCTTGTCTGTTTATAAAATACAGATGTTTGCAGAATGTTCTCCATTTTTGTTTAATTTTCCACCCCAACTTTGGCCACACTATTTCTCAGATTTGACACAAATCAATGAATAGGTTTAAATAGAAAAATTATTTTCAGAAGAGTTAACTTTTATTGAAAAGTATTTCCAATTTGTACGTTTCTTGGCCAATTTAAAAACTTTATGTTAAATATGAAGTTAAAAATATATGCAAAATTACGAAGTGTTCTTTTTCTTTATGAAGTTAATAGAAGGTAAAGTTAATGGAAGGTATTCACTTTACACTTAAGTACGGAAGAGAATGGAAACAGTTTAATTTTTTTCCTATAAGTAGTAACTTCATGGGATTATAATGTCATATTTCTTGATAATACATAAGTGCTTTTACTCCTACACGTACTTTCACAAAATGTAAATTTAGTGAGTCACACTCAAAGTACAAAGGCACTGGGAGTTTGAAAGATCACTTTGCTTTATGCAGCAGAAACCATTATTTGGTACCAAGTCCCGAAACTTTTAAATCATCAAAGTTACAAAAGTATTGCAATAATTATAGTAAATACTGTGAGTAAGCTACTCAGTTGGTATCTAAATTTAGTTTATGCAGAGAATTAATAGACACTTTTGTTTTACATTTCTAGAATACTTTTAATTAGAAGCAATTAAATAAAATTACATTACTCCAAAGTAAATTGCTGCTTTCCAAATTTTTTTACATCTACATGTATTCCATTTGTATGTGTAAGCTTACTATAATTAAAGTTTGATTTGTTTATATTCTATAGGAAGAGCTAGAAATCTGTTCCAGGAACCCTTCCATGTAGATGGGTTTTACCAGATTGCAGAAGATCAGATGGAGCATTTTCTCAGACTTTTCTTTGCAGCGTTTTTTCTCCAAAACATTTGGTACTGCCACTGTTCAAGCCAGGATGCAGAACTAAATGGACCACTGATTAAGCTCTATTTCTAAATCTATGATAATATTTATGATGTTGGTATTGTCTTGATGTTTTATATATATATAAAATATTTCAGCTCAAGGAAATATGTGACCCAAAAATGCTCCTATAAATGTATGCACAGAAAAGGTTTCTGCTGAAATTTGAAAAACATGCTTATAACAGTGACTA
Source organism: Steatornis caripensis (assembly GCA_013398225.1). Taxonomy (NCBI): domain Eukaryota; kingdom Metazoa; phylum Chordata; class Aves; order Caprimulgiformes; family Steatornithidae; genus Steatornis; species Steatornis caripensis. Next base: position 297,043 of record VZSC01008266.1, read on the forward strand.
TGTTAATGTTCCACTTCAAATTTCTTCCTTTTACACTAACATGGTAACAGTGCTGTTTTGGCATAAACACTTGACGGAAAAAATGGTCTAAGGACAAAGGGGGGGTCCCTCTGAAGCTTCTTTCTTTAAGTTCCTTATGTCTTAGGTATAGATACTTAACAAAAAGACAGTATTTTGTTCTGGAACTACATCCATGCGCATGAACAATGAACATAAAATATTATGTGGGATACTTGCAATTCAGTTTTATGGTCTGAATGTTTTTTAAAAAATGAATTGATTATCTGGAAGGCAGTGGCTAGAAGGAGAGAGCTTTCTGCTGCCAATAGTAATTGTAGATAGAAAAGGCCCTTGCCGGTCCAAAATGGGAGTAAGCTTGCCCAAATATTATGGCCACCCCTCTTATGAATGTAAGCAAATGTGTTTTGTCACTTCCATTTTGAATTGCATTTCTACCTTCCTGAATGGGGACTGGCAAATGAGTTTGTATACTGCAGGCTTTGATATGAGCAGTAGTACCTAGTGGATGTTTCTGTTTTTTTAAAGTATTCAAGTTATTTAGAGAACAAGAATAGGCTTTCACATGAAGAAGTTTGGTTTTTACTGATGGAATTGTCACTGCTATCTTGTCTTCTCACTCCTTAGGCAACAAACAAAATCAAATATATGTTCTTTTGAAAATATTCTGTGCAGGTGCCTGCCTGTACCGGTAGTAGTATTAAGATCCGAGTGCTGGTAGCTGTAATGTGGAAAATGCACATTGCAAGTGTTTCTGAAATTGGAATCAATAAGTTCTCAACTGTCAAGTACTGCTTAGTTTATAACAGCTTTGAAAGTGTGGACCTGAGTCCACTTTATTTTTAAGATAGGATAACCTGCTTCACCTGGAAGGCGAGTATCTGTAATGATGGTAGATTAGCACACATACCTGGGTCTTGACTCAAAGTTTTCTTTTGCTTGTATGCCTTCCTGAATTTGCCTTAGCTGATTTGTGCTGGACATAACTCATATATTTACACTCATCTCCACCTGCTTTGCAGTGTAATTTACTGTTAAGTACAACATGACTTGAATTTAGAATATTTGGGTGGAAAAAAATTGTATAAATGATGCTTAGCCATGCTTTCACTAAAATATTGTGATTTCTGTGCCTAAAGTCTAATATGCTGATTTTGCATCTTTTATTAAATGCTGTGCGAGTTTTCATGACTTGAATAGACCGTCACAAAAGTACAAATGCAAAATAATGATGAAAGAAATGATGGTTTGGAATTAATTTTTTATTCACTCTATTTTATATCGTGTTACAGAATAGCTTTGGTCCTGAGAATATGTAACTGATACAGTATGGTAACCTATGAACATAAATGTGTAACATTTGGTGTAAGCATATAGATATTGCTTAATATAAAACCTGTTATCCGTTTTAAAGAAATCATTACTGCTTCTACTCAAGCTATCGAGACCCTGGGAATGATCTCCACCATTTATGTGCTGCAACCAATATAAAGGAATTTTGAATTGTGAAAGCTGCTGATGTCTTCTGGTATAGTCATCATCTGGCTATAAATAAAATACCTGACCGACATTTAATGACATTCAATGTTATTATTTAATTAGTTATTGTTATATTTAGGCTACGACAGGTTAAACAGCTGTTGTATTATAGTATGCTTTTGAAGTTGATAATTAAAATAAGTAAAATCTGGGTATGTTAGTTGGCAGTAAAGCTATTAAAGTAACTTTAAATCAGTAGACATGCGTATAGTTAAGTGCTATGAGCAATGCAGATATATGGTGAGAAATGGGCAAAAAATGGCTGTTTACATCATGTCCTAATTAACATCACTTTTCCATGACAAGCCATTACTCAAATAGATACAAGTGTGGATGATATTGCTACAGAAATACCAGTGTGAAAGCTTGCTGTGATTTCTTTTTAGCATGTTGTTGCCAGGTTAAATACTTATCCACCTTCCTGTCAGAAAAGCAAATTTCTAACCCTAGGAAAAGCAGCTGAATCCGATCAATATTATTATGGTTTGTACTATAATCTTGATAACCGGACATGAACGGTCAAGAATGGAAAAAGAGTTATTGTTATACCACAGTACTGATTATGTATTTTGAATACCTGAGTGCATTTTGATATTGTAGTGAAATTTACTCTATTTCAGACTATTACAAGATTTAATGCTTATTTTAGTCACTTAACAGCAATATTATTTTCATCTACTAGTAGCTGAAAAGTCTATTGCTATTGCACAGGATATTTTTTTTTCCTACTCTTTGTTAATAGAACATTTCCCATGGAAACTTAGACTTCCTTTCACATCTTCAAGGATTAGGACCAAAAAATACAATTTTAAATTGATGACTTCTATTCTTAGTCCTTTTCTTCTTGTCAAATTAATTTTGTGTGATGTATGAAATATCAAGAAAAATTGAAAATTTCAAGATATGTTTTATTCCATATTGCTTTCTGTTGCATTTGGTACGTGATGCATAATAGGAAATTAAGCAGACTTTCCATATTCACTTTCAAAGTGTGAAGATCAGCTGCCGAGAAAATTATGGTTAAACATCTATGCAAATGAAAATTTCAGGAGCTTTTATGTGCTGTGTTTTAATCCAACCTCATTACCTCTATTCTGATAACATTTAACATAAGCACTGTAATCCAGGGGATAGCAGACTAGTTAAGAAGTGTTGGTTGTTTAAATTTTCCTTTCATTTTTTGATTTTTTTTTTTTTATTTGTCAAGCTTTATGTGAAGTCATCTTTTGTTGGTGTATACTGTGCTGGTAACTCAGGTTAACTTTGAGCTACCACCTTGAGTTCTTAATGGTATTCCGTTTTCATTTAATCATAAATGAAACAAAATCTACATATCAAGAGTCCTTTTTGGATCAAATTAAAATACTTCAGCCTTTTCTCATTTCTTGATATAAAATGGCAATGTAAACTTAATCATGCTGCTGATAGAACTTGATCTTCGCTAGCTATCACAGTAGTGCAACCCAGGCAGCTCAGATTTATAATGAATTGAGGGTGTTTTTGAAAGAGGAAAAACACGTAAACATGACCATTCCTCTGTTTAACAATTTAGCGTGGAATACCTTCGATTTTAGGACTCTTTTTTAATGGCCAACAATGAGTGAATTTACTTAAAAATTCCTACTGAGTAAAAAGGGAAGTTCTAAGTCCTCGCTGCAAAGTTGCTTAGCTTTCGTAATGAAGGTCAAGACCGTTTAGCCTTCCTTCCAACTGAACACAGTGTACGTAGAGTTCATGACTGTGCTGTTTACTGACGCCTGCTGGGCCCTACCATCATGCTGGACTTAGCTGGGCACTGAAAGTTAAAGAAACAGAGAGGTGAAGTAGTTTTTGTGTTTGCAGAAGTTTCTCCTGGTAATTCAGCTAAGGATCCCACTCAGTCCTCCATTAATAATCTCTTTTGTAAATCAGCTCATTGTGTGCCAAGTGAACTTGACTGTATTTGGAAACATTTCTGGGAAAATTCCTGCCACTCACAAAATCATTGTAACCAACTTGTGTGATAGTTGCAATTAGAAATCGGAGATTTTTTTAAGGAATTATAGGAAATCTGTGATGAGAGGGCAGTCTTCACTATGAAGAGTGCTCATTCTGAGTCTCCTCTTTTATCGTTTTGTTGAAGACTAGTCCAGAAATTTTTTACTGTTTTTGTCACTCTGCCACATGCAGTTGTTTCTGAGTGAGGATTCTCTGTACTAAAGGCTCCCCTAATCTATTTCATAGTCAAGGTTAACCTTGGAAGTTCTCTTAGTATTAATTTCTTTTAGACTTCAACCAGGAAATGAGCATTCAAGGAAAACTCATTTCAGAACAATGGAGGACAAATCTCTAAATAACCACACACTTTATACATCAAGGCATATATAAGGGTATTCAAAAAAATTTTAGGGAAATGAGATAATCTGGTTTAAATTTTCTTTGTGATGATACTGCAGAACCGTTCGTGAGGATGGTACCAAATTTAACTCTCAACAAAACAGATGGTCACAAAACCACATTGTAGACTAGTCTTTGCCTAATTTTATATCTGCAATTATTTGCCATTTAAACTCTTACACTGCTTATAAATACCTCTTTTTGATTTGTTCAGTCAGTGCTTGTCTTAATTGATGGTCTAATGCAATGATTCCAAGAGAAAATGGTGCTTGATGCCCATGACAGAGATCTTCCTGTAGTGCAGTTTCTGTTACATTCACATAATGGGGCAAAAAAGAAATCAAATCTCTTCCTACGATCCCATGATGCTTAAGGAGGCGGCTCACATTGTTTCCCATATTTCATCCAGATCCATGTAGATTTCTCAAGTCTCAACCCCCCTCGAGGTGGGGTTAGCTTCCTGGAAGGAAGAAGGTGCACTTAGTTATTTGGCGACATTCTGACTTCTGTAATGTACAAACAGTCGTGGTGTACTGCTGGTTTTTGTTTTGCATAACTCTGGGTATATGTGATTGTGTACGTTTGTATCCTGTTTTTCTGTTGAGCGCCCTGGTATTTGTCCAGAAATAATATATAGAAGCATTAATACTTTCGTTAAACCTTTATTCTTGATTATTTCAGGTGTCTTATATATACGTGTGTGTGTGTATTCTTAGCCTAAAGAGCTTGATTATCTTCGCGCTCCTGTTTAAGAATCCGTCTTGCAATTCTATGCCTGCCCTGTGAAAGGCAAACCTCCTTAGAAATGTTCTCACCTTGATTCCCATCCTACTCTGTTGATGATGACCTCTTTTCTTTTAGAGAGAAGAGAAATAGAGGCTTTTTATTTGAAGGATTATGCATACAATTTTTTTTTTTTAATACTTGCGTTCTCTCAGTTGGCTCTTGAAATTTGAACTAAAGGGAAATAACTTGTTCCATCCGGTTCCATCTCTTGCGATGCAACTCCAGTGTAATCTCATTTGCACAAGTTAGAAGTCTGGATATCCATAACATTTATCATCAGGTCTCAAACATCATTAATGTCAGATTCTTGATGAAGAAGCAGAGTTTGATATTTATATTACAACATGCCTATGATATTTCTCTTCATTGCAGTCTTTCCAGTCTAGTTGTAACTGGGAAGGTCATAACCATGTGAAGAGACCAAGAGTATGTATCTACTAATCCTGAGAACCTCAAGGTGGTTTTGGACTAAACAGACACACAAAAGATATGAAGTATTTCATTTGTAGATGCCACGTATCTGCTATAGGATCGGTGAAACTGCTCAGTCTAGAGCATCTAAAATCAGTATTGTGCAAATACCATTCCTTCTTACCTGACGTGCTAACGGTTTGGGCAAGGCTTGCGGTGTTAACCACTGTATGAGTGTTAGCACCGAGGGAGCAAGCCAGCCCATTCCGACTTGGTTAATTTATTCAGTAAAGCATTGACAATAAAACTAAAGAATCACTCCCAAATTTCTTGGTTCCCTTTCAATCTGAATTTGAACTTGGGTGTGGATAGGATGGTGTGAATGCTTTCACTGTTTTAGTGACAGTATTTCCCAAAATCTTACAAATTTGTATGTAAACATATAAAAAAGGGCACACATGCATACACAAACACGTGAAAATATAAATGTAGCATGCTGTGGCATCTAGGAAATTATGCCAAAAAAATTTTAGCCTGTTGTCCTTTCTGGTGCTAGGTAAGCTTGTTGAATTTGGTACAGCACCCCCATCCCCCTTGAGTATTGCAAGTATCACAGTTTAAAGATGTTTAGTTCAACTTGTTTTGTTAGGGGTTTTGTATGTGTTTGGGTTTTTTTTTTTTGTTTTAGTACCACTGCTGATAAATATTCTCATGTGCCAGTAGCACTCATGATTTGTTTTGTGGTCGGAAAAAAAAAACCAAAAAAACCCAAACAATTTACTTAAGGCTAGTGATATTTTCACTGTATCATCGCAACTTCAAGGAAACTACGTCTCTCAATGGCAACATATAAACTCTTACCTGCATCAGCCTACTTTAGTATGCATTGCAGGGCTGCATTTGCTTTGGTGCTGCATAATTAGATACTATTTTGCCGCTAGTGAAAATCTGACCACTTGGTAAAGAAACTAATCCAGATAGGAATTTAGGATTAAGGATTAGTTTAAATGTTTTGGGTCCTACAGAAAAAACATATTTTTTCAGTTCCTAGAGTACGAGGAAGCTTTTTTGATGCTAGAACTCTTTATGTTAGACTTCTGAGTCATCTTATTTCTTACTACTACTTTTATGTTAGAACTGATAGGCAATTAGGAAAATGAGCAAGTAGAAGCAAGTATAGCAGAAGAGCACGGGACAGAAGAGGCTGGTAGAGCTCAGCTCAGGCATTTAGATCGGTGGCAGCACCTGGAAAAGTCTTTAATCCTTTGTCTTCAACACATCCCTGTGCCTCCCTGCCTCCCGACCCTCTGAACCAAGGACAATTGCTGATTTTTAGATTTTTTTCTTTTTTTTCTTTTTTTTTTTTTTTAGAGAGAATCCTGCAGAGATTTGTGGGATCTCACTGCTGAGATTTTTTTTTTTTCCCCTCCCCTTGGTGCTAGGCATAAGCTATCCTTCTTTCTATCTTCAGCTTCCCATCTGTTAGCAGAAAGTGATGAGTCTGAAGAAAACTGCTTTGGAAAGTAGGGTACCTTCCCTCACGACGAGGTGCTATGAAGGCTTGACAAGTTCATTGTGACCATTTGCCGCCTTTGTCCTCATTGTTAATAATTAGAAAATGACTTGTTTTAACTTGTACGAAATACTTGTCTAGCTAGAAAGAATGAATTATTTTAATTCCCATTTCTGGGCTTATAATACATCTAGTTTGTTGAGATTTCTGTTGCGTATGTATGATTTCTTGCTGAGTTTCCGAAGAGAAAAGAATCTCATAAAGAGAAATGTTGAGAGGTGATTCATTCCCGAAACCTAGATTCCTTTCCTGACTTAGTCTGTGCTTATGAGTGGGGGTAGGAGAGGAGAAAATGTGAAGGGAAAAGATGAGATGACTGAGGAGGAGCTGCAAGGATTTGGCAGTTGTTACCCGCAGAAGCATTCAGATCAAATCTGTTGGTGTGTCTTTGCATTCATCCTCTCTTTCCCCACGCTTCAGTCAGTCTTGAATCCTTGGGCCGGTTTTAGGCTATTTGGCAGGCAGGTGGAGGCAGAAAGACACTGAGTTCCTGCCAGCAGTGAAAAAAGATGACGGGGTTGAGGGGAAAAAAAGCCCTAAGAAAGAGGCTGACGATCCCTCTGGAATACCAAAAAGCTGCTTGGGAATAAGATCTTATGAAATGTCACTAATTTGTGAAGAAAGCTCCGTTTTAATCTTGCATATTATTAGACACCAGAGAAGCAAGCAAGGCTTCATTAGCTGAGCCAGTCGCAGGGGTCTTTTCTTGATTTTTTTTTTCTTGCTCTTAGTTGTATAACCATTCTACATTCATAATTTGTAGTTCCTTATGAATAGTTTCTTCTCAATTGCTTATCGTTACTGGCATTCTTCTCTGGCTGAACTATTAACTTATTTTTACTTAATTTATTTGAATTATTATTGCTGTTGCAATAATATGGAGTAATTTGTATCCTAAGGAGCAAGAGCCGTGAAAGGTCTGTAGCTTCCCTAGCCATTATCATGTAATCTTGACAGTACTGGAAATCATAATTGTTCTTATTTTTGCATCGAAAGCTTGGATCTTGTGTTGCAATCTCATACATCTTTTTTTATTCCAGATTTCTTGTTATCTTGTACGTGGTCTCTGGAGTGCATGCTGACCTTTAATTGCGAAAGTGTGTTTTCTGTATAAATTTTGATTTCTTTAATAATCCTAACATTACTTTTGTCTATCGGGGAACGACTTTCCCTGCCTTTGTGATGTCCACTTATGCTTTTCAATTATAATGAAAAAATGTAAAGCCTTGTTATTTTTCGTTACTTAACATAAACATTAAATAATTCTTTTAGCAAACCTTATTGGATTTCTTTTTGTGTTTAAAATGGCTTAGCACCATTACATTAATGAAAAAAAAAAAGCTTAGGCTTTTATTTATGAATTAAGGGAAATGAAAGCAACATTTTCGCATTCGTATTCCTGATGCACTGCCGATAGCTGTGTATTGTCCGTGGTTCAAATAATTCTTGCATAGTTGGTGTGTGCTTTTCTTTTTCTTGGTTTACACCATTATTTTACTAGTGATGGAACGGTATTGCCGGCATTTCTTCTGTATCCATAACACAAGCGCCCAGTTTTCTGCAAGTTGGTATCTTTTGACATCCCATACATTTTTGAAAATGGTGTGATGTAATGGGGTTTGTAAGTTAGCTGCTGTCTTCAAATGTGGCTATGGCTTGAGAAGCTGATGTTTGTCTTTCATGGTGTTCCATCTCCACTTTCTGAAATGTCCTGATGCTTTGTTTTCTGTATGTGTTTAATGAGCACTTGAAGCGTTGCCTAAAATATTTCTGAGCTTTCTGTTCAGCCTTTTTGGTGAATATACTCCTTCTTGGAATCTGATCTTGCTTGAATTTGATTTCTAGTTAGCGGTTCGCTTATAACAACTACTAAGATATTGTGGTAATTTCAAAGAGGCTTTAGACATTTTGTAGGTACCCTTCTTGATTAACTTCCGTGTACACTTAAGCATTTGTAAAATATATAGCGGGGTTTAGGGATTTTGTGCAGCGGAGACTCTGCAGTGTGACAGAGTAACCTAGTTCAGCTGTTAACCCCCTTTGCTGATGCCTTGTGGTCAGGATAAGACATCTAGGAATTCTTTGAAATTGTAATTGATGCTTATTTGGACCTAAATCCCTTCAAGTATCCAGCAATTAGGTTCGTAAGGCCTGCTGAAAGCCAGTGGTGTTTAAATTCCTGAGTGAAAGGGTGACACTGCTTTGCTTGGGTGCTTTTAAAAGTAAAGTATACCCTTCCCTCTGATTCGGTTTCACCTCTACAGGGATCCTTTCCTTGTTGTCTGTTTAGATAATTTAAAACTCTGATGTGCTCGTTCTTTCAGTCCTATAAATTTTTATACCACCATCACTCGACTAAGCAGAAGATCATCTTAGCAGTACATCAGCCTCTTTGACAGGAGCTGCTCAAGGCTTTACCCTTTCTTTAATGGATGTCTGTGCCACAGTGTGTTTGACTTACAGCAAGCAAGGTAGGAGGAGTGGGCTGTTGGTGAGACCCCTGGAATCGTTTCAATTCAGGCCTGTAAATAGAATCCTTGGGAAANGTAAGGCCTGCTGAAAGCTAGTGGTGTTTAAATTCCTGAGTGAAAGGGTGACACTGCTTTGCTTGGGTGCTTTTAAAAGTAAAGTATACCCTTCCCTCTGATTCGGTTTCACCTCTACAGGGATCCTTTCCTTGTTGTCTGTTTAGATAATTTAAAACTCTGATGTGCTCGTTCTTTCAGTCCTATAAATTTTTATACCACCATCACTCGACTAAGCAGAAGATCATCTTAGCAGTACATCAGCCTCTTTGACAGGAGCTGCTCAAGGCTTTACCCTTTCTTTAATGGATGTCTGTGCCACAGTGTGTTTGACTTACAGCAAGCAAGGTAGGAGGAGTGGGCTGTTGGTGAGACCCCTGGAATCGTTTCAATTCAGGCCTGTAAATAGAATCCTTGGGAAAATCCTTGAGTCATGCTAAAATTAAATCGAGCGCTCTGGAAACGCATACCTGTTTCTGGTTGTCAGCTTAGCAACGGGTTTCTTTGTGTAATTGCGTATTGTTCGCACATTCCTTTCAGATGATGACTGTATATACAAAACCTACTTTAGATCAATTCTGTGCTTGTTTTATGTGTTCTTACTTTGCGTTTTGCTTCTCGTATTTACAGAATACAAATTATTTGGTTTTAGTAGGCGTCAGGAAATAAGAGTCCAATTTCAGGTCTTTAAGATGTATTTTGATATAGTGTTTAAAACAGTCCTCTTCTGAAAGCGGTATGTGCACCTAACCTACAGGCTTGGGGTTATGTGACGTTCTTATTGTACTTTATTATGTTTTTCATAATTTAGTTGCAACTTTGTCACCTGTGTCCCAAAACCAAGTCACAGCAACCCTATGTTGCGCTTGCATTAACTTTATTTTTATGTTTAATGAAACTAGGCTTCCTGCCCAGAGATAAATCTTTGGTGCACTCTGATCTGCGTACATTTCTATTATCTGTGTCTGTATAATTATTGTCTAATAGTAGTAAATAAAAAGAAAAATAATTGTTGAGAATATTTGCTCAGTGAGCAGGGAAATCACTTTTGACAGCTAGAATATGCATTGAACCTTAAGGCAAACAAACAAAAAGAAAAGAGTATATATAGAAGGGCTTTTCCTTTCTCCCCAGTACCGTAAGGGAGGCTGATGGGGGGAAAGCATAGATGAAGAATACATTTAGATGACAAGATGCTTTATGTTGCCTAAAGCACACGTGAAAAAATAGTAAATTTAATTATGTTTATAGCAAGCCAGGCCTGGGAGAGATAATTAATCTATACAGTGGCCAAAAGGAATTTCTGTGTCCCTAATCTTGAGTGGTAATTGGTTTCGTTTTTCTTAAATGGTCATAGTGAGTTCCTATGCTATTTTGTAAATTTCTCTTACTTAGAAGATTCCGAATTAGGAGGCCTGCAGGGGAAAAATCCCATTTTCAGTGATTGTTTTTTTTCCTTTGTTCCTTTCCTTCTTCCTGCCCCCTTCTGCTTACCTGACTGTGGCTCCCGTCCTAGCCAGGTAGTCTGGCCAAAATAGCTCCTGCCATCTGGAACAGTCACTAGGAACCCGTCGGTGACTTCCTCTAATTTGAAATGTCAGCTTGAATCTTTTCTCCTTTGCTTACTGCTCCTTAATTTTCTTTTCATTTTGTTATTCATTATTCAACAAGGTGACTGTGGCGTTTGATTGTGTTGATGTACAGTGTGCATGAAAAACGCCGTGCAGAAGAGAGCTCTCTGTTCTTCCTCCTCTGTCTTCCCCATTATCCTAATCCACATCAGGGTCTGGTTGCTACTGATGTGTCATCTCTCCTATGAGAATTATCTAGCGTGATGTATTGCAATTATATTTAGATCCAATATGAGTGCAGAGCTGTCTAAATTTTCTTTTAAAAGATACAAAGAAAATAAAATTCAGACAAGCTAGTATTTTTCAGTTAAGATCAGGTTTTTCATATCATTCCCAACACATTTTTGCATTTTCGGATGTTTGGTGAACTGCTGAATTTTCTGATAAGAAAAGTAAACATCGCTTTTTTTCCGTAAAGGTTATTCCCGTCATTGTGCAATTAGATGGGAATGGCAATTTTTAAATGTTTTGAAATAAGCTACATTTAACATTTGTAGGATTGCTTGGAATCTTGCTCTAGAACCGTGATGGTAAAAAATTAGGAGCATATNGTAAACATTGCTTTTTTTCCGTAAAGGTTATTCCCGTCATTGTGCAATTAGATGGGAATGGCAATTTTTAAATGTTTTGAAATAAGCTACATTTAACATTTGTAGGATTGCTTGGAATCTTGCTCTAGAACCGTGATGGTAAAAAATTAGGAGCATATTAAAAAATAATTCTTGCGTTAAATTAGTTCGACAATTATTTGAAGACACTCCTCTGATTGATAATATGAATGTTTTAAGATGTTATTCTGGTGAGCGTTAGGGCTAGGACAGAGGCTGACTCATGGTGATAGATGGTCAGAATTGCCAGTGCAAGGCTATTAGCAATGCATTTGGCTAAGCAGAACGTGAGCCGTGAAGTCTGTAACCTTTTCCACACAGCTTTGCCAACAAAACTTAGTCCTTGATTGCTTGTGGACAGCAATGACATAGAGTACTAGAATGTTTCACTGCTTTAATTGACTGAAGACGGAAGTGTTTTTACTAGACCTGTTTTCTTGAAGTATTTGTGTAATCTTTAAGTTAGAAATTCATAATACATACGTGCTTTAGAAATTCTCTTTGTCTTGAAAATTGAGGAGTAGCATGTGATTGTCTAATCCTCCTTCTAGATACTTGGACTGACTTTTTGAGTCATCTGCGCTTCGGTGGTGTTCACACAATACATACAGTGCCTTGGACTGTAGCTATAGCTGTCTGTCTTTTCCAAAGAAGGGTTTTTAGGGTGTAATGTGTATCTATCATTTGTGAAGAGCTGTTTCCGTTGCCAGCTTTCACTCTTACGTGAAATCAGTCTTTGCTGGGTCGTAACTTTGATGTCAGTATGGAATTAGGGGCAATAAAAGATGATGGGGGGACGTTGCTAGTGAACCGAAATTTTCAGTTTCCAGGGCCCCTTTTGGTGGTGAGATGTTCTTGCTCAGGAAGAGAGTTTCCCAGAGATGGTTTGATTTTGTTTTTGTNGGGTCGTAACTTTGATGTCAGTATGGAATTAGGGGCAATAAAAGATGATGGGGGGATGTTGCTAGTGAACCGAAATTTTCAGTTTCCAGGGCCCCTTTTGGTGTTGAGATGTTCTTGCTCAGGAAGAGAGTTTCCCAGAGATGGTTTGATTTTGTTTTTGTCTAGTATCCAAATGGCTGCATTTTTGTAATGTGTACCTTCACCACAAAAGACTTTATTCATGGCCTTCCTGTATTTTCTTCCCAAGTTCACATCCTTTCCAGGGAAATGTGGGTCTGACAACTGGCAGTCAAAACTTACTCTGTAAAGAAATGGGGTTGCTTAAAGAGTTAGGACCTTGAACTGCTTTTGGAATTGTCTGCAAGAGACTCGATACACACCTGCTGTGTAACAGCGATGTAGACCTTGAAGAAAGCGGGTGGTCACAATTTGTTCCGTCTGAGCTGGTGTATCATCTTCACCCTGTACTTCAGCTATACTGAAATGGCGAACACAGTAATCACAATGCCCAGAAAGCTGGCCAAGTAGCTGCAGTTTTCCAGGAAGCTGGAAGTGAAAGGAAGAGGGGGAAATTGCAAACTGTTTGAGAGTGGTGTTGCTATAGCAAGTGGATGTTTCGTGTGCCAGCTTGAAATAAACTTCATCTGATAGCTGAGTTTGGGTTTCTTCACGTCTGCTTTGTGCAAATACAGATACCGCTGCGCACAGCGCTTGTCTGTGTCTTGAGTTAGGGAATGGAGAAACCTCATACTGATGCTTTTACTGCCTTGGCGTGTTGGGGCCAGCAGCTGGGCGGAGTTGAGTTACGGTTTTTTAGGCTTTGGGAAGTACTTGCCAACATAACAGTGTTTGACACTATTGTTGCAAAAGTAGTCAGGGCTGTGAGATACGAGTTGGCTCATTCTGCACGGAGTGGGTGCATTTTGGGCGTCAGCGCTGCGAGCTGCAGTGGTCACCAAACAAAACCTTTTTTTTTTGTGGGCAGCGTCTGGATGTTCCTTTTGTTTTGAATCTTTTCCTCCTGGAACAAGGACAAGAGGGTTACTTTTTCATTTGCTCCAATATTAGATTTCTTTGCAAAGATTTATGGCAAACCCTTGAGGAGTCAAGCAGATAAGGAAATCCTGCGGGATACGGAAGCTGCTTTTTTAATTTTAGGTGCTAATTTTAAAGGAAGAGACGTTTGGGCAAGCGTTATTGCTTGTATAGGGACTCTTTCAAGTACTAGAGATCTGGAACAGTCTTTGTGTTTCAGAGGCAAATAATATTTGCCTTTTTTTTTTTTTTTCCCTGTGAGCCAGGTTGAAATAATTGGAAAGAAATGAACCTGGTATTTCTGACTGATTCGTTTTGGGTTAGGAAGGCTGTTTTGAAGATTGATAATTCTGAGTGGGGAATAGGATGGCATTGTACATGAAATATCTAAATTATTACTGGTGATTACAATATCCATTGTAGGGTGATTGTTTAGCAAACGGCAGCAGCTTACTGAGTAGTTCTTGTTTTATTGGTGTTTTTGGGTAGTAATCTGAGGGGGGAAAAAAAATTCCAAAGTTGCCTCTTGCAGAGCAGATGGTAGCGGCTGTAAAGAAGCAGGAGACTAAGCAAGCTGTCTGGGTCAGAATGAAGCTTTGCGGAGTACCTTTTAAAATACTTATGTATCATATTTATTCACTGGCTACTTCCGCTGTGGTGTCCAGAACGTGCTGCGTTAAATGCTCACGGTAACAAAAGGGGTGTAGAAGGCACCACAACTGTGATTCTACTCTGTTGGCTGACTTTGTGGGAATGAGTGAGCGGCTGACTTGGCTCTTTGGGAGTGTGCTGCTCAGGGCTGCAGCAGTGCTGTGAAATTGCTGTGCTTTTCCAGTGAAGCAGTATCAAACGATTCCTGCAATCCACAGAGCAAATCAAGCCAAGTGGGGCTCCCTCCTGCCAGTGTCCTTTTCAATTAACTTGACAGAAAGTGGAGGAAGACTAGCANCGGGACTGTAATTAGCAACACACCCTTATCTCGGAAGGCTGCAGTAGTGATGGTGCTGCAGAAAAGTGCTGCCCGTCCCCAATGTAGTGCTACATATTTTGATGAGTCACGGTATTTTTTGAAATATCTGTAGGTTCTCACTAACTTGTGTCTTTTATTTCCCATTGTAAGAAGTTGTTACATTAGTTTCATGTTTTTGCTTTTGATCTCTGAAAATAAGGAAGAATTTTCTTGCAGTCATGTTTGCCTGTGGTAGAAGACAGTGCTGAAAGTACTTGTCTGTCTTCCACCGTTGAACGCTTGCTGTGAGGGTTCATGCATCTGCTTTTCCTCCTCAAGTGTTTTACTTTTCTTTCAATATGCAGGATCCTTGCTCAACAGAAGACTAGTGTCACTCTAACCTGAAGAGCGTAGGTGTGCCATTGTGCTTTCTCTGATTCCCAGCTGCAAGAACATACTTGTCTGTTGAGCCGTTGTCTTACTTTCCCACCTGCTCGTTTCTTCATTGCCATAAATTCCAGAATTTCAATGGTACAAGCTAGTGTTAGCAACCCAGGGCCGGTCATTAAACAGCAGCATATACACATNGTCCTGCCAGTGCCCTTTTCAATTAACTTGACTGAAATGGAGGAAGACTAGCAGTTTTGAACTGGGTGCCTGCTCGTTCTTACACGTACAGGGAGAGTGCAGCATTCTTCTTTAGCTGCTCTGGTGCTATTAATTGGGGGACAGATAAGAAGCAGAAACTGTTGCAAACAATTTGTTATTTTCAAATCAGACAGCAAACAGTGAATATTTAATGTATTAAATAAGTATTAATACTGAAAAGGGAGGAACAACCCCACGCACCAGCACAGCTTGGGGGCTGACCTGCTGGGGAGCAGCTCTGCGGAGAAGGACCTCGGGGTGCTGGGGANCTCGTTCTTAGATGTACAGGGAGAGTGCAGCATTCTTCTTTAGCTGCTCTGGTGCTATTAATTGGGGGACAGATAAGAAGCAGAAACTGTTGCAAACAATTTGTTATTTTCAAATCAGACAGCAAACAGTGAATATTTAATGTATTAAATAAGTATTAATACTGAAAAGGGAGGAACAACCCCACGCACCAGCACAGCTTGGGGGCTGACCTGCTGGGGAGCAGCTCTGCGGAGAAGGACCTCGGGGTGCTGGGGACAGCAGGGTCACCGTGAGCCAGGAAGGCCGAGGGGGTCCTGGGGNTAGTTTTGACGTTTACCTGGGTATGCGAGGAAGTGCCTTTTAAGTTCTGTGAGCTTCTAAGATGTCTTCCGCCAAGTGACTACAGCTTTGAAGCGCCGTACTTCAGGGCAGCTGAGGATTCAGAAGGAGTCATGAGCTGCTGCCGCTCTCAGAGGCAAGATTTGACTGGTCTTGTATGGTATTCGTGGTTTTGTTCCTGCATGGGACATAGCTCCCAGCTTTCACTAGATCAGGCGCTTAAGAGACTTGTTACAGGCCTCCACTTGGGAACGAGAAGTGATTTGATATCCTTTCTCTCTCTGTCCTTGGGGTACAGTGAGTAATGTTGACCTCCCATAGTTTGGGTCATTTGCGTGTGTATTTCCTATTCATGTTCTTGCACAGAAGCTCCTGCAGTATTTATGGCATTATCACGTGTCGGTTCCACTTCGTCACACCACACGTGAAGGCTAATTCAGGTTCCAAAAGCAAGTAAATGCCAAGAAAAAATTGCCACTTACAACAGAATTCTCTCTTCAAATTGTTTGTTTCATCCAAGCATGAAGTTGGATTAAAAATTGCTTAAAAATACTGTTGCAGCTGGCTACTCACATAGTGCTTTAGTAACCTTGACAGCAACGTAGCTGATGAAACAGTGCGCTTTGGACATGTGGCCCCTGCTGCGTGATGGGCTGCTTTAAATCACTTTAAATTGCAAGTTTGCGTGAAGAACTTAATATAAGTGTGAACTTGGTGTAACTTCTTCTCTTGTCGTACTGCAGATGCTGCTGAGAATAAGGTGCTGACTAATAGCAGCCCCACGCAGCGACCAGTACTACTAAGTGACAAACAAGTTATGCGCTTCTAAGCTGGTGAAGTTGTGATTCTTACCTTTACTAGCAGTTGGAATTTTTGGTGTGGTGTTTTTGGTTTGTTCTTTTTTAATCCTGTGTTAAGTTTGTCATGCAAGTGCAGGTGGTTACGTTTGTACGTGGTGGACTAGGGGAAAGGCCAAAGTACTTCCTTGTAGAAGCGTGTGATACGTTAAGAGAAGGCCAACGAGTGACCCTCCTGTTCAACGCAGAAGATTGAGTAACTTTCTATAAGGCAGCAAATTATGAATCTGTCTTGCACATCTTTGGATGAGGTGGAGGCTGGATCCCAGCCTCCCTGCTCTTTCCTCGGGCTTTTGGTGTTCGTTAGGAGCTCAGAAACAAAGCTTTGGGGTTTTTATATCTTTTTTTTCTCTTAAATATATTGAGGGAGTTTTCCTTCAGGATTTTACCTCCATTATTCCATCTATATTTGAATTTCATTCCTTTCAGCTTAAATATTTTAGAGCGCCTAAATCAAAATGGCCCCCATTATAAACGTACAGTCAGTTTGGTAATATAACAACTTAATAGTATTATTTAAACATGTTTCTTGCAAGAAAATTTGAGTGAAACCATATGCGCTTGTAAATGGGAAATATTTGTCACACTTCTGCTTCTCTGCTATTTTTTGTATTTGTTTCAATGCTTATTAATAGCATCCTTCTGAAACTTCTCTGATGAGAGAATATGCAGAAGATTTTTTTAATGCCGTAGCTGAAGTACCATTTTAAATGCCTTGGATGTGATTCCAAACAGAGCTGATTGAGAGTGAAATAATGTGTAGTTCCTGCTTGAGTACATAGCTGTAATTAAACTTAGGGACTTTGCTGATGTTATATAAACCACTAGAGCAAAAATCCTTCAATAGATAAATTCTCATTCGCTATTTTCTGTATAAATCAATCTGTAGGGACTCCTTCCCTGTGGAGCTGCTCCTGAGGCACTGGATATACACTAATCTCTTTTTGAGTTCTCATCTTGTTCTCTGGAGAGGTTGCGATACTCCGTTGGACTGCTTCCCACCTTTTTCCTACAGTAAAACCGTTGCGTTAGAAGGGTGGTACTTTTTGGGTGGCTTAAAATTGGGAGTTCTGACAGGTTTGAGGTAACCTTCGTTACCTTCCGATGTGACACTGCATTCTGTTTATCCTGTAAATCTTCTCTCCATAGAAGATCCGCTTGGCAGGCAATACTTGCTGGTGCTTGGTGTCTCACACCTCAGTCTTCTTGGAAATTTAGTGCGGATGATTGTTTAGCTGTCAAAACTGTCTGTCCGCTTGGTTTAAAAAATACTGCTTCACTGCCAAGAGATTTCCATCCAGCAGCACCGGTGGTAGTGTAAAGGTACGTATATGACCATTTCCTGCTGGGTGTGGTTGTGTCCTAAGCTTTTGCGCGCGAAAACGTAAGGGCTGTTGTCCCAGGTACGGCCAAGTATCCACAGTCATCCCAAAACCTTGCTCCTGTGTGGAAATGATTAGCTCGGAAATCATCCATTTGAGTAATGATGTCAGAATTGTTTTTCGTACGTGCGTTGTGTCATGGGTACCTGCGTCAAAATTCATCCGACACTTCAATGTCCAGAGTCTTGAAAGGTCTTTTCGTGGTTAGCTGTCATCATTTTAGCATGAATAACTTGACTTTGCGGTGCTTCTGCCCACTCCCTTTTCAAGTTGCTGTGCGAATACGCAGAGCGGCCAGGTCGTGGCACAGCTCCCTGCGGAGCTCCGCCGGTGACCTGCTGCAGGTCGGGGAGCTCAGCGCTCGCTCCTGCTCTGGTTCCTGTCTTTTAACCAGATTTTTCCTAAAAGCAAAGGCATTNCTTGACTTTGCAGTGCTTCTGCCCACTCCCTTTTCAAGTTGCTGTGCGAATACGCAGAGCGGCCAGGTCGTGGCACAGCTCCCTGCGGAGCTCCGCCGGTGACCTGCTGCAGGTCGGGGAGCTCAGCGCTCGCTCCTGCTCTGGTTCCTGTCTTTTAACCAGATTTTTCCTAAAAGCAAAGGCATTCCGTATTCTCTTAGTGGCTTACTTTTCATATGACTCTCGTCGTGGAAGCTTACAAATACCTATTGGATGTTAATATACCCAAATACATAGATCCGACTGACTCTCCCCTGGGCACGCGCTAGCAGCAGATTTGTGAAGCACGACTTCCCTTTGCAGAAAAGGAGAACTGACTTTCCTCCCTTATGAAAGGTGTTTATCTATGNGTTCCGTATTCTCTCTTAGTGGCTTACTTTTCATATGACTCTTGTCGTGGAAGCTTACAAATACCTATTGGATGTTAATATACCCNATTCCGTATTCTCTTAGTGGCTTACTTTTCATATGACTCTCGTCGTGGAAGCTTACAAATACCTATTGGATGTTAATATACCCAAATACATAGATCCGACTGACTCTCCCCTGGGCACGCGCTAGCAGCAGATTTGTGAAGCACGACTTCCCTTTGCAGAAAAGGAGAACTGACTTTCCTCCCTTATGAAAGGTGTTTATCTATGCACTTGTTTCTAGCTTTTAATAATTTCTGTTCATTTTCCCGGTAAAGGTACCAGGATTACTAGCCTGTATTACTCAGATATCCACTATAATCTTAAAAAAATGGAAATGAACCACCGCCCCACCCGCCCCTGCTCTGACGGCCCGGTCCGTCTGCGCTGGAAGAATCTTTCCTTTTGCCTGTTAATTGGCACTTGCTGCTTGCATACAGCAGCTTGTTTTAGACCCAGCTTGCTAGTTGCTTGTTACATGCAAACCTGTTTTGACGAAATCGTTACTGAAGCCCAAAATGTGCCTGCAAGCTTTATAATATCTTTAGTTTTGCTGGGTTTTAATTTTTCAGATTTTATGCTCTCGATACCGAACAGATTGGGTTTTTCTCCAAATCCTCCTCCTCTTTTCTTTTCCTTCCTGCTTTCACATGCAACTTTCCTTTCTGTTTTATTTTTTAACCAAGTTTCTGCCCAGATTGAGAGTTTTTTATGTTCTTAACTGTCAGGTTTTATTGTACAGGATTTTTAACAGCAAGGTCAGTCCATGGGAAGTTCTGTTATTCGTGATGAAGGATAGGTGGCACTCTTGTTATTTTTGTTTGGTTTCCTGAAATAAATCAGGTGTATGCACTCTCAGTAAGATTTCTTTTTACAGAGTAAGTGCTTTAGAGAGTGTTCTTGAACATTGAAGAGGATTTTTTTTCTTTTAAATATGAACACATACTTAAATTATCTGAGTCTGGGGCTGGTTCACAGTACTCTCTAGGAAGAGAAAATGTGCTATTTTTACGAAGACCCCAAGAGCAAGTGCTCAGCTGTGCGGCATTGGTTCATTTTACTTACATAATTTTTGCATGTATGTGTTTTCTTACTGTTTCATTAGGCAAAGAAGAAAACCAACAAATCCTTTAATATAATTTTAACTCCAGTTATTATCACCTTTATACTTAGTTCAGTCTTGTTAGTTTTGTGTTCGAAGTATGGATTTAGGTTGGCATGGTAATCGTAGCACTATTGCATGAAAGGAAATGGCATGTTAGGAAGTGCTGAACAGTCAATAGACGCTTTATTTCTTAATCCGGGGTTGTGAATACTTGTTGCCCTAATTCTATAAATTGATTGTAGAATTGTATAGATTTGTGAGTTTGAGAGTTTTCTCTTACAATCTAAAAATCCTAAACCATGGAAAAATAGAAGTATGACATGTTAGATGTTTTCTGTAACTTTAAAGGAAAACTCATTTCAATTCTGCTGAATGTTTTTTCCTTGTCTTACTGAGAGTGCAGCTAGGACACGGTTACACGGAGGTGTTTTAACCTTGCTGCTTGATTACTTCAGATAAAATCAATTTCATTGTTACTACTGCTCGACAGTTTCATATGGCTGAGGCAACGGGATTTGGTGACCTCAGTCCAGTTTCCCTTGATCCATTTGTCAATCAATTGATTCTGTTATTGCTCTTCCCAGAAGGACGCCCCGTGGTTGAAAGGAAAGGGGATAAGTAGGGTTGGAATGAGCAGAGATTAGAAAAGTTTCCATTCTGCCTCTGTCCAAGAGTGCCACAGTTTAAGGCTCAAACCAGGACAAAGAGCATGAATCTCTTCCGCATGAGTATCTAAATACCTCAGTATTTTGTGACATGTTATTGCCATGTAAATCTCTGTGGTGGGGTCGTGGCTTGTCCAACGCCACAGACTCTTCAGGGATTTTCTCAGTTGAAGCCTTAGGAGCCGTCTGCTTAGGAGCCATTCCCGAGTACTGAAAGTCCTGCAAGACCACTTTTGCCATGCAGTTCAAAGAGAAAATTAAATAGGTAATGTGGAAGGAAACGTGAATAACAAAGGAGAACCTCATTATAGACAAATAGTTGTGTAATTTTCATTGAAAATCTGGTAATAGGTTTTACTACCTAATAATAGCGTAAAATTCATTGAGCTCTTTTAGATATTTCTTCAATGCTTTAATTTTAGTGAAGTCCAGAAGCCTAAACTGTGGTGAGACTAAGCTTTGCTAGTGAGGTATGAACTTGCTTGAAAGAAAATCCCTTCTTGAAAGAGTTTCCGATCTAATTTAGATATCGTCACGTTAAAATATTTAGTTAGTATATATTCACTGGGGGAAGAGTAGTTGATTTTAATTTTGATGGTGATTGAATTCTGGAATTAAAAATGGATTGAACAAGCTCTTTTGTTTTAATTGGTGAAGAAACATTTTTTAACCTGGCAGTTTATTTTGCAGTTTATATTTTTGGTGCCCTCCCCTGTAATACAGGCTCACGTATTACTCATCCCTCTCTTTTTCTCCTGCAAAGTGCTTCTTTTTTGTTTGTTTGTTTTATAACAAAACCCTGAAGTTTTTTAATTGAAGAGTCCCAAATCGAAATCTGTTTTTGGGGCAGGAAGTTTTCATGACTTGGATAACATTTAATTTTACTTTCTAATGCCAAATCAGGTTTCAAGCCATTAGGTGCTATTAAGGCAAATAATTTTATGTGTTTTGTATAATAATGCAAGTCCCAAATGGTGGTAGTTATTGAAATTAACACTTTTTGCCCATCTGTGGGAGTACTAGCATCTTTGAGAGATTCCAATTTTGGTTCTTATTTATGCTTGACATTTAATGTGCTTGACATTCTGATTATTTTACACCTACCTAATTTCTTCTAGCTCAAGGGATAATGGCAATATTTTAAGCAGTTGTGAAGTGTAGCTGTATGTTATTAAGCAGGTGCCATACTACAAATGGAAGGAAAAAAAATCCCTAAACTATTTCTAGAATCGTTGATTTTGTGCTGCATATCCCAGGGTCAACTAGAGTTGTTCATCAGCTTGTTCAGTTGTGCAACTTGGTTATCTGTTTTGTTGCCAGGAAGATAAAGTGTTACTAACACTTTGTGTCCTTTTATATACCTACAGATGTGTCTGTGTGTGTATAGATGTATATAAAATACATAATGCTGAACTGCGTGCTTACATTGCGTCCTTTGTGATCTGAGGGTTAGGCATTGTAGTGATAGATTTCTGAGTAGTTATTGAGGGCTTACGTTTTTCCTAAAGTGTGAATTAATATGACAATGTAAAAGAACATATTCTATATAAAATTCAGTCCACTAAACTGAGCTCTTATGTCTATAGCATGCGTTTACTCCTGGTATGGAAGATCTTCGAAGCAGCTCTGCTGTGTCTTGGTTTGTAGATAATCAGAGTATAACATGAGAAATTAAAGTATCGTGGGAAAAAATTACTTAATTTTAAGTATACGTTGTGTAAAGTCTTGTCTCTCCCTTTGCAAAGTAATTTTATTGGCCATCTTGTTGAGTTGTATTCCCATGTAAATATGTAGTTCCCTGCAGTCGTGTAATATTTTTAGGGTAAAATGGATATCGGAGAAAGAGAAAGCAGAAGGAAAATGGTGGGGAAAGCAAACTCTTTAGAGAAGTACAGCTGGTGGGCCCAAATTCTGTTTGTTTCATCTACTAGAAATTTTGGGTTGCATTTAACTATTGTAATTGTGAGTAAATCGACTAGATGAAGAGTGATGAAGAAATGTTAGAATAACTTATTTTACAGACCCGTGTGGGGACGTTTTAAGTGCTTACCCAAGTCCTCACAAACAGTCATCATGGCCCAGCAAGGGGGTCCTTGAATCAGCACCTGCCGAATGCATTATCGGAATGCCATTTTTATTTCTTTATTTCGCAACCTTGCCACCTGGTGGTATACTCTGGCAATAAAAGTTTAGTTAGAAACCTGCTCTGAAGAGTCGTACTTATTTTGGTAGGCAAGACCTTAAGAGCAGAATTTAAGATTGGATTATAAGTAGGTTCTCGGGTTTCAGCATGCGAATTCAGTGCGTTCTTCCTTCATTGCGTTAGTGTCCCATGGTTGGGGCGGTATAAGGTTGTGCATGTCTTTGCAATAAGTATATCTTCCTCCCCACTCTGATTTCTGCAAGCATGAGGGAAGGCGAAGTCTAGAAATATTGTGTGGTCCTGCAATGCTGAGTTGTGATACACTGATCTTCAAAATAAATTTGAGATACAGTTTAAAGAGGAATGGTATCCGTGTCCTGAAATTCCCAGATAAAATTATGCAGACTGAATTTACTAAGTTACAGTAAGAACATTTAAGGGATGTTGTTATCTGTAAAACAAGTGCTACAAATCCACACAATATGGAACTTGAGATGTGTTTGGATAGTTTAAACTTTCCTTTGGGCACAAGGTGAACTGAATAAAGTCAATGATGTGCAAGACCCGGCATCTTCAAAACTGAGTGGCAGGAGCGTCAGGGAAGCTCGCTCCTTTACGTCAGTCCAAGATGAAGCCGATGTGGTCTTACTGGTGCCTGTGTGGGGAAAGCCTCATTTATAATGAAAGATGTTTTCACGTAGTGTTCAAAGCGCATTAAACAATCCAGTTTTTGCAAGCTGAATCCAAACATGATTTACCGGGAGGTGATGAACTGATCATGAACGGGAACTTTTAAGTCAGAAGTGCAGGTCTTCTCTGCCAAGATTGCCTCTGGCTGTGCCATGTGCTGCGGTTTGACACTAGAGTAACAGAGTAAAATTCTGTGGCTTGTGTCAAAAATGGCATCATGCTGGAGCACAGCAGTTCCCTTTTAATGTAAAAATGTTAAAATTTTATTTCTTTTCATCTGTCTTTACGGTGTAGCATGGATGTGTCCGCACATGGAACAATTGCGTCTGGTAGGACCTCTCTTCCTTGCAGAGCTGCTGCCTGTGATTTCAGTATGCCTTCTTGAGTATCTGTTATGAAACAAGTCAGGATGGCATTTATTCATGATGACATCAGTACGTTAACCTTAAGACCTCTCAATTATTCACTTCCAGGTTCCCGTGTCATGCAAGGAAAACCAGGGGAATCTCTCTGCCTTCTGCCGCCCTCCCTCTCTGCCTGTCTGTCCCTCTCGCCCACAAACACACGTGGACACCCACAAAGCCCCTACGAGCTGTATGTTGCCCTCTCCCCGCCTAGCTCTAGCAGCCTGCAGATAGCCTGTTGTCCCCTGCGGTGGCTCTCCGGTATGATCCCACACAGCACAAACAAAACATTGTTCTGCGTTTTCTCTCTTTCTGTGCTCTCTGAATCGAGGCAGAGCAGCAGATACCAAAGCCAACATGATGAGCACCGTCCATTTTGTTTGCTGTCATCCTTCTCGTTCTTACCTGTTTCTTGGCCTCAGACCCCCTTCCCGCTCTCAGCCCTTTGTCCTCCACCTCCTGGTTAGCATTCTGCATTTGTCCTGTTAGTACTGAATATTAATCATGTTGAATAGCTATTCTGGAGCTGCTACGCAGCTGGAAGTGCTGAGGGTTTAGGCTTATCTTTGTCAGGGTGCTAGCTATTTTTGAAGATGTTGGGAAATACAACCAGTTGAAAGTCTCCAAAGGAATGTGTGCTTTGAAAATACCATTTATTTACATATACGAGAGGCCAGAGGGCTGCACCACTGATAAATGAACACCAGAGAGATTGTTGGGACTGAGGCTCATAGTTCCGAACTATTAATATAGATTTTTGTCGCAGAGTTAGAACTTTTCGATCACGTTATTTTGCTGCAAAATGTCTGTAACTATTTATGGCACTGGATGGTTGCTCTTGGATCTGTTTCTCCTGTGGGGTGTCCTTTAGATCAATCCTTGTTTGTTCTATTAATTTGCTTAATTCTCTGGGGCTTGTCAAGTCTAATTATCTCTTTTCTTTCTTCCAGTTTTGAAATCAAAATTGATGAACCAACACAAAAAGACACAGCTGGTTATGTGACTTGGAACCCCGTTTATGAAGTACTCATTCGTTTTTACGAGACGACAGCACTGTATGTTGTTTCTTCTTTTTCTCCTCAAAATTAAAAATCAACTGTTGTAACTTAATAGAAATCCTAGAAAATTCCTGAGGACTCAGCTCTTAGTGATAAATAAGATCTCCGTTTTTGGCTCAGTGACACCAGCTAATGGCATAGAAATGCGCTATTCGCTTTACCATCAAAGCTTTCTTCCATGTAACAATGCTTACGGTTTCACATGATTTTAGGAGAACTTCCCTTAACTTGCAAGGTCGATCTGCTTTCTCTTTGCATTTTGTTGTGTAAAGCGTGGGGTTAGTGACGATGACAAATGTGTGTTTTAGACTGCATTGATAATGGATTATGTAATGGATAATGCTGAAACCCAGGGCAGAGAGTGTAAAGTAAATGCAGGAGGAGATTGCAGTGCCACTTAACGACACCTACGCAAACAGGGAGCTCTAGCAGAACTCTAGATTCTGCCTCCCCCACCCTGGCACCCCAAGATTTTGGACTAAGTAGTGCTTCATCTATACTTCATTTAGACGTAATTTTTCCGCAATTATAAATTTGTTCTTTATGAGATAGACCCTGAATTTTAATTGCAAAATAAAATCACACAGATGAAGCATCAGCCTTCTAGTCTGTAACCCAAGCATGTGAATGCATAAACGAAGGTTCCAGCAGTAACATTAAATGCCCTATTTTTTTTTAATATCATGAGCTATATTGTTTAAGCTAAAACTTAATAAAATTAAATTATTAGATACAGATAAAGTGCTGATACATATGGTATCATGCTATATGTGATATGAATCTTATCGTTTTCCACTTCTTTACAGTGAAGAGACTGTTTCATTTCTGAAATTAGGTGGCGACTTTATTTTAATTGTTACATTTTGGAAGCAATGAATTTGCATGATGTTCCACTTAAGCGGAAATCCAAGCTACACTATCAGGTACAGGGCAGCAGCAGCTTATTTCAAGCATATATTTAGTTATAACTGAACTAGAAGTTAGAGAGGCTTCCAGACTGGCTGAACTTTGCAAACATGTTAAAATGAAGTTGCCTAGCTTGCTCTGAACGTATGAAAATTCCATTATTTTTAAATGAAAGGAAAAAGCTGCTATTTATTCTGGATTTTCTGTTGCATAGTAAGTGGGTCTAGTGATTTGTAAGTGGTGATATAATAGATGTAAAATCTGTATTATCATTTATTGCCTCTCTTGTCACTGAAGGTTCATTAGTCGAGATGGGAAAATAAAATGAGGTATAATATTCAAACTATTATAGAAAAAGGGGAAATAGGACTCACGATCTACTAAATCAAGTCTTGGGCTTATGAAAGAGTGGAATCGATACATAAAAATTAATAAGTATTTACTCTTAAATAGAGTTTTGTACAGTGAAGTATAAGATTAATTTTAATTTTTATGATTACAAGGAGATGTCTGAGCAAATTTCCGTTATGACAGCAATAAATTTATTTCCAGTATGGTAATGAGATCAGTTAGCATATTATTAGGAAAGAAAAATAATCACACTTGCTATTTTTTTTACCAAGTAAGTGTAGGAAACAGAAACGAACAAGAGTATCCTATCATTTTGGGTGTCTTTTTCTGTTCGTAGAACACTTCCTCTGCTATGATGTGTGCAGAAGTAAGCAGACTTAAAGCTTGATATGAAAGACATCAAGAAAAATTAATAGCAACGGCACAGATAAAAAGGCTTTGCAAGCTCTCTGTGAGTAATTAAGGAAGCTTTCCATAGCGTATAGCTTTAAGTTCTGTATGGCAGCTGTGAAGAAGACTATACGAACTAGTTTTAGATTATTTATTTGCTTTTATACTGTATATAAAAAGTAAATAAATATAAAAATGAACTTTTGTCTTATGAAGTTCATGAAAAACATGATATTGTACAAAATGGCACTTGCACAACTTTGATGTATTCAAAATATTATGTAATGTTTATGTAGATAGAAATTATTCAAGGATTTGCTCTCTTTTGTCACTAATAATTTGCAGATGAGTTTCCACTAGTGGTACGCGTACCTACAGTTCTCACCTACGTGTTAATGTTTGATAGGCTCTCCTAACTAAAACTAATCTAACTTACGTCAGACCTTTCTATTTAGTGCTTACAATTTTTAAATATAGGACAGAATGAAAACGTGGTCCTAATGACTACGTTGGCAACTGCAACATCACGTTAGTGCAGCGTGTTAAGGGTTAGTTCTTACTGACATCAGTCCTTGCAGTAGCTTGGCGCTGTGGCTTTGATGAAGGTTTAAATGGGTGCTATAAGCTGTGCAGATCAAACATTGTGCTTGTCTTTCAAAATACTAGAGGTTCAAGCTTCACTTTTTTTCAAAAACTCCCAAAACAAGTAGTCTATAATCTATGTGTCAGACCCTTACATATCTGTAAGAGACTGAGAAGCTAAGACAGACTTACTAGAGAGGGAACTTAGTCATTCGTCTATTTAAAAAAAAAAAAAGCTTCCCCAAGTTTTTGTACTTTTTTTGCGAAGAGATGCAAAGAGTTTGAAATACCATCATTTTGTCTATTTCTTAATGTAATACACAACAGTTTTGATTTCTGTTGCGGAAGGCAGGCTGCCAGGCACAATCACACAATTTAGTACGCTTGTAAAAGTAAACAAATACAAAACTCCCAAACAAACTTTTCTAAAGAACACTCTGTCTTTAGCCGCTCAAATACTGCTCTAGAAAGGCGTAATGGGCTATGCGTCTAACTATACGTGGATTTCGTTGTTGTTTAACTTGCCTCCAAACTGGAAATGAGATTGCATTTACGTAGATGTTACTCGTTTCCGCTGACGAACAAGAGGCGTCTGTTCTGGTTAGACCTTGACACAAGCTTTAGGTAACGTTGAGCAGCAGGTAACGCTGCTTCGTCTGTGGGATTTTGTCTGGTGAGGCCAGGAGCGCGTAAGGATTATTTCTTCACAAAGGTAACGTCAGCTGTTGTCCTCTGCTAAAGGTATTCCCATATGAAATTCTTCATATGGGTTTTGTTTTGTCATTCTTGTGATTTATCTAAGTTAAGGGAGATACTTTGGGCTGCTGTGTTATTTCTGTACTACTTAAAAATTGAATGTCAGTTTTAACTGAGATTGAAGAAGCTGAACAAACGCCTTCATCTTCAACACCCGATGCAGCTACGCCTGCATTTCACTGTCTGGCATTTAAATGCAAGGCACCGGTGAAGCCACTGAACCTCTGGGCCTTTCAGATAGTTACGAAGACCTTTGGCAAACTGTGCTTTTGTAACTTCGTCTGTCTACGTCGGAGGAAAATAGCTGTAACAGCAAAGAGTGGGATTACTAGTCTCACGGTGTTACAGTTCTCAGCACAGCTGTGGTGGGCACAAATTAGACATCAGCTCATCCCAAGTGATCGTATGTACATCAATGAAGATTGTTGTGTAGGTTTGATGTCAGGGACAGACCCATCCTGTGGTACTTTTTCCTAGGATTGTCCCTCTGTGTTTTGAAGGAGAAGAGGAGTATGTTCCATTTTCTCTCACTTGTGAGATGCAAATATGGTGTTACTCATTCAGAGAAGCTGTGCAGAAGTAGAGCACATCTATGCCTACCTGTACAGGAACCTTTTTTGTACAGCTAAATTTAAAATATAAATATCTGTGAATATATAGGAAGTCTTCACCCTTTGAAAATCAGGCTTGCTTTAATTAAATAACCTTTGCCTGCTATCTGAAGTTAGTGACATTTTATAATCATACAATTACTACTTGGTTTCAATTTTATGTTATTTTAAGAGGTCGGTAATGGTAATAGTACAACATAACTATATTCAGTGAGGGGGCAGCAGCAGACAATATCTAGCTCATGCATAGGCTTCTCACCAGGAAGTCTTGAAGTGCATTAGAAAATTATGGATTTTTATGCCTGCTTTATAGGTGATGGAAACCGTGGCCCCGAGAGGTTATCCAGCATGTCGGTGCAAGCCTGTTTTCATGTGTTCTCGGTTGACTAAGAATCACAGCAAAATTACTCTCCTGAGCCAAAAAAATTAACGATATTTTAATGGAATAAAATTTTAAACATGAAAAATTGAATGTATCCAAACGTGATTGAATGCTATGTCCTGTGTGCTGTTCAAATCATTCATTGGATTTGAACATATTAAACATGAAGTTAACATACAATGCCAGTTTATTTTTTTTGTCATTGACTGTTACTCTGGCGTTTAAATATTCCTCATCTGTTTTGGTGTGAACTAGCTGTTGAAAAGTCACAAAAACCGTCTGTACAAGTAGCTGGTTTTTCTTTCAATACTGCGTGCGTGCCACTTTTGTCTGCTGAAGAGTACAGTGGGTGTTTGTGCTCCAGATGGTGTTAAGAAATTGTGTAAGGTTAGGAGGAGTGAATAATCAGGTGAGACTTCAGTAAAAATGCTCAAGTGGCTGGAGGAAATAGGCCCGATTACTCAGTAGCTGTCATTACGGACTTTGAGTACAAACGACAGCCTGGCCCTAATCTAGTGGTTAGACTTCTGTGCGACCGTGTGAGCTAGGCAGCATAGTTCCTGGCATGACAGGGAAATTAAGTTTCCATGGAATTCTTTTGTAGGTGACAACACAAATGAAATAATTGGGTTTTTTTTAAAATCACATTTAAATAGTGTATCACGGATGTCATTGTTGTGCTTGTCCTTACTACTTCTGATATACGCCTTTCTGATTTAAAAGTATTTTTGAAATGAGTTATTAAAAAGATTAAAAAATACAGCAATAATTAGAATTAATTTTTGTAATATTTATTTTATAATTGTTTTCCAAGTAACGGGTTTTCCTTTTGCATGTCGGGGATTATTTAATTTGGTCTTTCCTGTTTATATTTGGACTTGCTTAAAAATAACTGCTTTGTGGGTTGGCATTTGATCAAAACTAAATGGTTAGTTGTGTGGTCTGAGGTACCTTTGTGTGTTGCGTTGCTCGGCCATCTCCCGGCGAAAAAGCTTGGTTTGATGTCACATGTCAGTACTTCTGCGCTGGCTGCCTCTGTACGGCTAACAGGAGCTTCTTACACGTGCTGTTTAGCACATTTTCCTTCTCTGAGTAAAGGTATCGTGCTCCGGAGGGTAGCTGCAAATGACAATCCTTTTCCCTTTGAAACAATCCTTGATGATACCAATAAGTTGCTTGCAGTCAATTAACAGACAACCTCCACGAATGTGAAATTCGTGACTGCTATTGGTTGTTTCAGGTTTTTTTTCTTGGCAGGATCTTTTGTGGTACAGATTTTGTAGGTATGTTACTGGATTTTCACTGGCTCCTGTCTCTTCCTAGAGTTCTCAGAGACCAGATCAGTGCTTTTCTGCTGGCTTCCCCTAATATAAAGCACACAAATGTGTGTTTTCTTAATGTGACTCTGCAGAGTGCTGAGCATCATTCAAATGCTAATACGTAGAAACTAAATCTCACAAAGGAGGTGTGTTAACGTTTGTCTCTGTTCACTACATTTCAAAGGCTACACGCCGGATCTTGCTCCGCACGTATAGCATACTACATTGTACAAATTTAAAGGCAGAGAGAAGCATTTCCTTTTTGTGTGGTTTTCTGATCCCATGGAAAAGTGAAGGTCTCTTTTTGGTGACCCCCACCAGAGCCTGCTTTGCTGATTCCGCCAGTTTCTCCCCAATTACTATGTTAAATGTCCCTTTTTCAGGGAGAAACTGTGAGCTGAATGTATCCAGCAGATTGGTTTTTTCCCAGCTGATTTTGTTTTACCACTTTCCTGAGCGCTGGAAAGTCTCCTCGGTTACTTTGGTGCTCTTCTCCCCTCTGTCTTATATTTGCCCTGCAAGTGTAGCTCCTTGCTGAGATCAGACTTAGCTCTTCTTAGACAAAATACTAGTTCCTTTTTTTCCTTGTTATTATTAGAATGTATATTTTGCTCGTGGATCTTGTGTAGCTGCTTGAAATTTTAAGCCTGTTGTTTCCCTGCTGTTGTCCATGGCTGTTAGAGTTCCATTGACTTCACTGAATTGTGTACTCTTATATCAACCAAGTAGATAAATTTTCCATTTGCTTTCAGTTTGATGATCCGGTCATCTTCTATTGCAATCCCGTCCATTTCTCCGTTGGAGAGTTCATCTAAGCCAGTATTATCAATACCTTTCTTGAATGGGTATTTGGTACTGTCCAGCTTCTGCAGAGGTGTGCAATCCATTGCACTTCCTACATCTCTTTCCCCAAGCCAGCGAGTCTTTCAGAAAAGCAAATGAAACTGGAGTGGAGTTTGTGACTGATCCAAGACGAGACCTCTCTCGCCACCCTCCCCATGTCATCCTTGGCCACGCTGGTGATGGCGGCTCGGCAGTGCCTCGGGCTCGGCCCTGACTTCGGGCTCCTCAGGTCTTTGTTCCTTACTTGTGTCTGTAGTATTCTGTGATTTTTTGGGGTTCTCAGTCATTGGCACTGTCTATTTGGATGGACCCAGTGACTTGTTCTTGGGTCTCGTTTTAGATTTCTCGGTAATCTCTCTCCCCAGATGTCGGTGCTTCAGCACTGAGTGAAGTGACGCTTTGCTGTTTATGTATGCAAGCAACACATGGTCTGCAGCCAGCTACTTAAACTCACGAAACATTTAAGAGTATGTTTAAATGCAGGGTCTTACAGAAAATGCAAATTTATTACTTATTACTTTTCATTTGATTCTCATGATAGATTTCTGGAGAGTGCTTTGAGGCTTTTTTGTTTTGGTGCTATCACTACTTTGCCTTTATGCTTCTGCTCATTTCCTTTCTTTGCCTGAGCCCCGTAACACTTGTTACCAGTAGCTACAATTTCCTGCCACCTGCGGTGGAATATATTTCTTCATTATGAGCTTTTTGCTGCTTCCTCAAGTTTTACTTTTTATTAGCTTCTGTGCAATTTTTACATATCATTCACTTGTCCTGGAGAACTTTTATCATCCGATAGATATAAAAATTGCTGCTTCTAGTTTACACTTGCCCAAATCACTTAGTGCCAGTTCCTGATAACCAGTGCTGAACTCAGTTTAGCTCAAGAAAATGTGGCGGAAGACTGGGTTTTGTAGCGTTTCTTTTGTTTTGGGTTTGTGGTGGGATTTTTTTCCACCCACTTCTCTTTAAGCGAATAAGCACCGAAAATGCCAAGGCTCAGTTCGGAGTGGCTGATCTGAATTGGATTGGAATGTAGAAAAGATCCCAACTTTTTATTCTGAATTTGGTGAACGTTTTCTTAATGTCATTTGCAGCAACTTTACAACTCTTATTTTAGGAGCTATTATATGTTTAAGGACCTCTTTAAAAATGAGAATGTAAGCAGAGGTTTGTTTACGATTCACTATTACATCTTTGTGGAAGTGATGCACTGTGAATCCGCCTGCCAGATCAGGACAGAACTATAAATGACACTTACTATGGCTTTATAAACACAAATATTACATCTTGCTGCTGTGCATTAGATGGACTCGTCCATACCCAATCTAAAAACCCCCTTTTAATCGCAGGAACAGCTGTCCAACGCCTCGTCTGTAGTAGGTAGTTTCTTCTCTCCATCCACATCATTGGGAACAAGGGTAAAAAACGTAGAAATGTTAGAGTGTGATAAAAAGAAGCATGTGTGTATATGAAGTCAAACGTAAATTGCAGTGGATTTCAGGCGTCTGCACAACTGCAGATGTATAGCTTAAAAACTGTAGGAGGAAAGAGAAGAAATGGTTTTGTTTTTCTGTGCTGAATTCTGTTGGAGCAGGTGGTGTGAGCTACGTACAAGAGATGAAGTGCTGTCATAGGTAAAAATGCTGCTGTCTGGCACGCAGCAATGCATCTCATGTTTGCCAGTGAGGCTGCTGGAAAAATGACTGGTGGGGAGTAATGCCTAATGAAAAAAAGGCAAAGAATAATTTTCTGTCGTCTATTGATATTTTTATCTTTACTCTTTCTAATCAAACCTAGCCTTTGGAATATAAATTACGACTTAAAGGGAGATGAGTCCATGTTAGTCTTCATTAAACTACTTACATTAAGCAGGAGAAACCCATTTATGAAACAGTCCATGACAGTACTGAAAGCGTTCCTTTTGTCACAGTCTGGGGATGCTCACCTCAGTCTCATGAGCTGAGGCTGGTTTCCTTTTTCTTTTTTCTTTCTTTTTTTTTTTTTTGGGTAGTTGTGTTGTTTTGTTTGGTTGGTTTCTTTTTGCCAAACCTCACTGCTGGCAATTCTTCCTCTTTCCGTCATCCCAGAGGTACCCAGAAAAATGGCACTCAGTCTTGCTGGAGTGGCGTGATTGACGGGTGTAAACGTCTCTGTCGGTCTTGAGAAACTGCACTGAAATGGAAATGCAGTCCATGCCCAATGGGCGCAGACATAACTTTAAACAACTAAACTCTCTTCCCCCCCACCTTTTCTTTTAAGAGCGCGTGCATTTCTACTTGTCAGTGTGCTTTACGGATGAGATGAAATGAAAATAAAGCACATACTATGCAAGGTGATGAGATCAAGGATGGTGCTGAACCTTGGTTTTCTCCTAAGCTTTTCTTCAGATCCCGTGAAGTAGCATTCCTGAAAATTAGCAAAGGGAAGTAGATACAGATCTACGGTTTCTGGCAAGGGCTAGTAGCAGATCCTTCCCTTATGGAAAGGGCTTTAGTAACAAGGTAACTTGCTGTTTCTGTAACCGGTTCATGAGGGACTTTCTGGGTCAGAAGTTGCATCTGAGCCAGAGTTTATAATGATCCGAAGTGGACCATTT
This sequence comes from Steatornis caripensis, assembly GCA_013398225.1. Classification (NCBI taxonomy): domain Eukaryota; kingdom Metazoa; phylum Chordata; class Aves; order Caprimulgiformes; family Steatornithidae; genus Steatornis; species Steatornis caripensis. The sequence continues at coordinate 330,541 of VZSC01008266.1, forward strand.
GCAGTTGCCTGGAGCTCCAGGCGAACAGCTCCTGCAAGACCCTAACACTTAGGTGTCATTTGATGTGGGCGTGAAAGGAAGAAAAGCAGAAGAAAAAAACCCCAAACCCGATGCAATCCAAGTGAAGAGCCAGTACAATTGTTTTAGTATTTTAAAATGGAATTAAGGGATAGCAAACTGGGATTTGCGAAGGCTAAAGTGGAGGGGATTGCAATAGTTAAGACATGAGATTATTAAGGATCAGAGATTTTTCTGTTTTGTCTTCATAGAATTTGAAATAATTTTGGTAAAATACGCACTGGTAAAAAGAAAAATTAAGGAAAGGAGAAAGGAGGAGAAAAGAGCACCCTGCAAACCTGAAAAAAATAATTTTATTGCAATCTGCATGTGAAAGAAAAACAGCAGAAAGATAAAATGCCCCAAAATAATAGTAAGCATTTTTAATATTGAAAACATAAAATGAACGTTAAAACATGGGGTTTTTTTGCATGTGCATATGTATCAATACACATGGGTGTTTGTGTGACTGTTCATACATACACTATTATAGTTCATCACCAGCCGAGGTGTAGTAAGATTTAAAACTTACAAAAAGCTTCAGTTGTTTTCCATCTGAAGTCTCATCTTAATCCTTTGATTTTGCTGTAGAAGCGTTGACCGTTGTGATGGTGTTTCATTTTTCTCATGAACTTTGTGTGTAACAAGGCTTTTGTTACTTCTGTAGTCAAATTTGAGTAAATCATAGGTGGTTTTCATACTATAAAATAAAAGAGCATCATTTAGATTGATTTTTCTTACTTTGCGTTCCCACATTGCTTACAAAATGATCTCTTATAATAAGACGTTTTCCAAGTTTTTGCAATGCGGTTCAATCCTTATCTGTTACAAGAAGTTGGAAACTGGTGTGAATGATTCATTTTGAACAGTTATTTTGGTGGTGCACGCGTCATCTTAGATACAACTTTACAGAAAATGGATGGGAAAATGCTAGTTTATATACCTCCTCCACCTATCTATTTAGATGAAAATCCATAAAACTTGAACAGGAGACTGTCATTTGGATGTATTTGGAAAGAACATACTTTAAAAATTCAGTAGGGAAAAACAAGGAAGGAGCTGGGGAGCGGTGAATGGTGCTCAGCTAACTGTGAAATGGAGGAAATTCTGTGGGCAGCATCAAAACTCACCCTTGGCTTTAAGCCACAGATGTTTGCAGTGCCTGAAGATAAAATGATCCAAACCAGCTAAAATAAAATTAAAACTGTAGCAAGGCAAAGGAGAAGATATGCATGTGTTCTCACACATTGAAGCAGAAGCAACGGCTCTCATAAAGTGATTTGGGTTTTTTGCTTTTTGGTTTTGTTTTTTCCGCTAGCACGGAAGGATGGAGAGGAAAGGGAGAGGACAGGTCTTCCATTAGTGTCCTTGGAGGAGGGCCGGATGGGGTGAGGTTTCTGGGGAAAAGATAATCAGCCAAGTTAACCTTCCAATCAGAGAAGTTAGACTTTTTATAAAATGTGGTTTTGAAAAAATGTAGTTTGCATTGGTTAACAGTCGTGTTATTTTTATTGCTGTGGGGGTACTTGCTTGAAGTTGCTGCCTGTCTGTTATGTGGTGTGTAAAATTCAACACTGTAAGGAAAAGAAAATACTATGATGATATGATAGCTATTTTAAAGTACAGAACCAGAATCCTAAAATAAAGTAGTATATTGCAAAAAGTTTACCACAGCTTGAATGAACAGTGAATGAATCAAATGAAACTTCTGTTACACTGCATTTGGTTCCTCACTGATTACTGAGAAATAATCCCAATTTCTCAGTGCGGGGAGAAGTTGTGCATAAAAAGACAATTTCAGTAATCAGTTTGTCTTTTTCACTTGAAGTGCTTAATGTACTTTTAAGGGTTGAGTTTAATCTCTTGACAGTGTTATGCCTCTTGTTAGTTTATAGGCTGCAGTTATAACTCAATCCAGGCAAAAGTCCTGTTGAAGTAAATGAGATGGTACACTTGCACGGTTTGACCAGTCAGTTATGAATATTCACTTTTTTTGTGAGCAGATGGCAGTTCCAAGTCTGTGCAGAAATATTGTCATAAGTATTTCCTTGAGTACTTCTTGTGTTCTAGTTCTTTTCACAACTCTCCTTCCATTTGGGATGTGTTTGTTGTTGGAAGTATGTGTTGTGACAAAATATTTAAAGGTGAACAAAGAGAGAGTGTGCTCAGAGAAAGGAATAACTTCTTCTTCGTGCTGTGAAAATGACTGATAAACTTGGTGTGCTCCTGTGTTTTGAATGATGGTACATACATGCAGCATAAATGGATGAAAGGAATTTTGAAGGAATTTTGGGTTTAGAGAAAATAAGTTCCGATGTCTTTCCTGCACTCTTTCTTCTTACAATATTGGTATATTTGATTTCTTAATTTAAATTGCAACTTTAAAAAATGCCTGATAGATTATCTGAAAATAATTAAATCATCTGTTTACCAGTGGAGCAGTGTGTAAGAGGAAGCTAGAAAGACACCTTAACCAAACTTGAAGTCACATATCCTGACTTCTAGTGCGGGTAGAACTGGGCACGCTCTGGTGAATGGTGAGAGAGAGTAGCCTGGTTTTGCAAGGGCTGGCCTTTCAGTTGATCTTTAAGGTTTGGGGTGGGCAAGTGTTCAGGTTTGCTGTATTGGAAGTAGAAACTGAGCTCAAGAAGGATCGGCTTTTGTTCTTATGCGGTGTAGCACAGCTGCAGCTCGTGGATATCACCTGCAATAAAATGAGTTGCCCATACATAAGTAATAAATTGCTGTAAGACAGAGGTTTTTCTTCTAATAATGCTTTCATGAATTGATGGAAGTCTTACCAGTAATTTTGCGATGCCAGTCCCATGAAGTTCTAAGTCAATATTGTAATTCGCAGTATTTCTGGAATTTCATTAAACATCACACCTGATGATTCCCCGTGAAATTGAGGAGATGAAGAGAGCTAACCACAGCAACTTAATTTGAGGAGAAAGGACTCTGCTGTGAGATCTCAATGATTCTTTCCATGTCTCAAGTATATTCACTGGGATTATTCTGCTATTTTTCTATTTTTGTTTGTTCGTTAAATGAACTTACAAGGTCCTATTATAAATTAGACTGTACATTGTTTGGTGCAGGCGTTGTGGTGTTGTGTGAATTTTGGTAGACACAACATTATTGCCCATGTAGATTTTGAGTAATTCTGCAATCCAGGATTTAACAGCTCTTTCTAACGATCTTTAAAATTTCATTTTTGTGATTTTTATCTTCTTCTAAAGTAGTCCTTTAACTCGTATTCAGAAATAAAGGGAAATTATCCTAGAAGAAATCCATAATACTTTATGCAGACTATCTTAACGGGAGAACTGCTATTGCAAAATGACCTATATCTTTACTGCAACGGATTTGAAAGAGTCAAATAAGTCCTAATACGTTTTTGAAATCTGTGTGTCAGCACAGTGCATTTCAGAAGGGTGTTGGGACTCTGTAGAAATTGCGTTTCTCTTTTGATTTTAATTTTATACCTGGAAAGAATTGGGGGATACTCATTTCAGATGATGGCCAAAGGGTGAAAATATTTTTAGAATGGAAGATAGGCACTCAGAGGAATGCGGTATTAGGAAATGTTTATATAGTTTCATTGTTTTATGTGGGTGATAAAGGAAAAAAATTTAGCAAATTTCTACCTACTATGCCAAATCTCCATTGTTTATTTGCTATTAGTTGGTTAGTGCGATGTTATTCATGACCTTGTTCCCTACTGAAAAAAGATATCTTACGTAGCAGAGTATCATCTAAGCAAAAATAATTTCCTAGAAAGCAATATTTAGCCGTTGATTTATTTGCTCGTTCTGACTTTCCATCACCTATTATTTTTCCAGAGCTGCTCTCTGTTGGTAGTGACCTTGCAAGATGACATTAATTTCAGTGTTCAGGAATTTGTGCAGGCTGCTACTCGGTCCCATATTTTACAGTATGTGTACATACATGGTGTTCTTGAATTCCTTTTAAAGCAGTTTAACTTTGAACAACCCAAACTGAAATGCAGGAGAAGCTTTAAAAGCTCATCCGTCTTTTTCCTGCTCTCCACTTAGAGCAGCTCCTACGTTCCTCCTGTCACCTGAGAATACTTTCCCTCTAATCTCTTCAGTGGCAGAGCAAAGCAGAATTCACAGAAAGATTATGGTGCCTGGCTGCAAGATACACCCCAAATCTGTCAAAAATCTTCGTAGCCACAATGAGTCAGTCGCACAAAACTAGACTACAATGTGCAAACGTCAACTTCTCACTTTAGCCTGGCAGGAGGAGCTGCCCGATACAAAGAGCCTCATTACAGGCCGGGGAGGTACGGCTCGGTGCGGGTACTGCTGGAATAGAGACAGTCTGTTGCCTAGAGTTAATTTAGCAGCTACTTTTAGAAAAGCAGCCACATCGTCTCCAGTCCTCCTGGCTTCTCCTCCCAAAACTGCGTGTAATGGCTTAACTGCTACTTAGCCGCTTCGGTTTCTAAACACCAGCGTGACATTTCCCTAGCTTTTGGGAAACCGTTTTGCTATCACTGATACTAGTGTAGCAATTCTAAAATAGAATTTAGGGAACCTTTTTAACAGTTTTGCAGCCCGGCTGAAAACCATTGTTGATTTTCATAGAATCATAGAATCATAGAATGGTAGGGGTTGGAAGGGACCTCTAGAGATCAGCTAGTCCAACCCCCCTGCTAAAGCAGGTTAGCCTAGAGCAGGTTGCACAGGAACGCATCCAGGCAGGTTTTGAATATTTTGCAACTAACCTGTGTTTTTTCTGATTATTTTTTTTCTTAAACTGATCCAATCAATGCTTATAAATACATGGTGCAAAAGGTGCTGAGAGGAACATATTAACAGCTGGTAGTGCACATCTTCATTAATAGTTGAGACTATCCCAATATATGTTTTATTTGCTGTTGTTGGAAAACTTAGTAAAACACTGTGAGAACTAACTAGAAAATGAGGCTGTAACTTCTGAGAGATACAGAAAATTCACTTCTTGGCGCCTGTGCAAACCACGCAGTTTCCTGAGCAAAAGTGATTTATGTTTGATTTTGCACAGCAAATATGCGCTGCATATGGACGTTTTCCACGGGGACGTTACAACTGAGTTTAATAGCTTGAAATTAGAGAAACTCTGTGGTCAGTGAGGAATCATATTAAGTTCCTGTGGAAGGTAATTATTTACCTTGAGCCGTGTCACGTTTGTAAGGTTTGGTGGGGTTGACACACGGGCTGGTGTTCCATCATGGCTTCAGCTGATACAAAAACTGACTATTGGCTTTTCTGGTTTCAACTTCTGTTGCAATCATGGTCCCGGACTGCCTTGCGCTGGCTCTTATGCTCATCTTTGAGCTGGTCTGAGTCCAACTTCGGCTGCAAGGAAGCCACAGCCCCAGGGTGGAAGAAGCCTATGAACCACATAACGCTGACACTGAAGGTGAAGGAAAAGCACTTAGATTGCAGTTGAAGTTTCATTCCTCAACAGCTGTCTTGTCAGAACTTAACAAAATCAGCTACTGATCCTAATTTTGGAAAGAACTATTTACAAAGTAGATAGGCTCCGTTCTTTCCAGGGACAGCAGACATGCCATAAGATTACATGTAATTTTAGCATTTGGTTTAATACCCTGTGAACGTTCTGTGGTTAACGCACTTTCAACTACATTTGTATTAAAAGGGAAAGCTTTAGCTCTTCGTAATTCCTCTCGTGTGTTTGGGTTTTTTTTGGGAGAACTCACTTGCAGAAAGCAAAATCAAAACTTCTGTTTCTTTGTGACCTTACATCTGAGATACTGCATCGTTTAGCTTCCATTCAAGATTTTCTTTCCTGTAGGTCATTGGCCATCAGCGCGCTTTCAGTTGGGCAGTGATAATGTCCATAGTTAAAATTATGATCCACGTCTGTCGGCAAAAGTGGAAAAAGAATCCCATTTCCTTCTTCCTGACTATCGCTTCTTTCGTGCCTTTAACCCTGCAGTGAGCTGGCTAGGGAGGGAAAAAAGAACAGAAACATTAATTTAAAGGAGCTTAGGGAAGACCGAAATACGTTTTCTGTAGATATTGCTCTCTGAAATGCTTCTTCCTCCAGTGGTCGCACATGGGGAGCAGGGAGAGCCTGCGTCTGAGGAGGACGTGGCGGGAGGCAGTTGTTAGATCTGCTTGCGTGTTCTCCATTCTCTGGTACGTTTGCTGGCTAAAAGAGCTATTTGGCTTCAAAATCGACGTACGTTATGGTTTGCATTGTAAAAGAGCATTGTGAGGAACCTGTAGAACCTGTATCTAAGCAGAAAAATGAAACGAAACAGAAATTCATGCAGCTTTTCTGTCATGAGATTGTTCTTGGATAATGGAGCAGCATCAAAGACGTTAATGTGGATGGCGAGGTTTATTTGTCACTTAAGAACGAGTAATCTGAGTGTACAGAAATTTCGAGATGATGAGCAAATATACAGCTCTACGTGCAGTAGTTGTGCAGAGGTTAACTTTGAGATTCGTACCATGCCTCATCAAATATGATAATTACTTTTGGCACCTTTGTGTCTAGGCCTAATTCATCTTGCAAAGATAAGGTAATAATTTACCGCTTAACCTCATTCTTCATGTGCCAAATAACACAATAGTACGATAAAAACTTAGACGTGGAAGTTGGGAGTAAAGAATGAAGGCCAGTATCTTGGGCAAGAGCAATATCTGAACAGTAATGCAGGCAGGATCCGAGGGAGATTCTACCTCAAAACAAGTCGTGCTTTAGCAAAGAGCCTCACGTGAGTGTTTTTACTTGGTAAACTGAGAATCGCGCCGGTGAAACGTGTACAGCTGTCCAGCAAACATTTGCAGATTTCAAAAGAGGACGTGGTTCAGGCAATGTGGCTATGCCGTTTCTGGCGTTTTGTGGTAGGCTGTATAAAGCTGCATGTTCCGAGTTAATTTTTGGTTTTGTACAAATATGCCTTGGTCCAAGCTGAAAAAACACCACACGCAGAACCTGAGACGGTTTACTGTAGTGTATTGGAGTAGGAATGGCACAGGTTAGTCTGGATAAAGGGGAATATTTAAGAATTCCCAAGGTAAAAGGGACTGTATTTGCTACTTGGCATCTGCAGAGCAGATCTGAAGTGTGGTCGATAGCTGGGTTGATGCTTTCTCCATTAACTTGTATGTGTGTGAGTTATGTTTACAGTTGAATAATTGTTTATATGTAAATACAGCTATTGCAGCTTTCTCTCTGTAAGGACAGTTTTAGCTTAATTATGTAGAAGAGATATGTGTGGGGAGCTGGGGAATGTTCATCTTGTGATTCATTTGAAATTTGCTTCTTGCCATGCTTAATTGAGTTTTGGGGTTTTTTTCCTTTCTGCGTGGAAGAATGTGCATTCTTTCTGCTTTTAATTTAATAGCTGACATTTTCAGTCTTTCTGGAGAATTGAAGAAAGCTGAACTGTACCACCTTTTCTGCTCTCTGGTCACCCAGGTGGGATGATGTACTACTGTCTTATCTCACTGTGGATGTTTGAACAGCTGTAGAATTGCTTTAGAGTTAATCGTGTTGTGGCTGTTTTACGGTGTGATAGAATAAAAATCGTGAATTAATCGCTTCAGTGGACCTTCGCTCCTCTTACAGCAAAGTTTCACTGTACTGTAAATGCTTGGTGTTATGTCAGTTCCCTAGAAATAGTCATCATCACCTACACACTTGGTGTCAGGAGCTGCTTTCTAAAGAGATTAGTACCTTCTCCTCCTCCTCTTCCCCCACACTTGCTCGGCTAAGTAGAAGAAAATCCAAATTACTGCAGCGGTACAGGGTGCAGGACGGAAAATAATGCCCCTGATTTGGTTGCTGTTTCAAGGAGAATGAGATACGGGCTTTTATTCTCCCTCACTAGCACTTTTCTGCTGACCTAATTTCACCTGACGTCAGTAGGTTTAGCGTGGCAGGTCAGAGCAGAACGGGGCCTTAAGTCTTTCAAACCCTCTCCCCACGCTACGGAGTTGTTAATTAAGGAAATGGGTGTTGCAAGCTCGACACTGCAAGAAAACAGGTATTTGCTTTCTCCCTAATAGGGAAGGGAAGCAAAACTTTAATCAAAGTAACAATAAAACCAACTCCAGATCAAAGGGGACCTTGAACCACAAAACAATTTTTTCTTTTTTTTTCCCCTTTGTTCCTTCTGTAATGTACCTATGGCTATGAGAAGATTTGGCTAATTGGACTCTTATCGGTTGTTTGCCAGTCACCTGGCAACAACCACTCATACCTCTTTTACAAGAGCACACATTTGTTGTCTTTTACTGGGAAGGACTGACAGAAAAAGAACAGTGCAGCAATTAAGTAGGAAAATTAAAAAAAAGGGAACAAAAATGCTACATATTTTTTTCCACAGTTGGCATCCCATTCACTTGGACACTACCCGTGCACCCAACGAGGAAACCCAGAACAAGAAAGCAGGATGGTATCACAAGGAAAAAATTAATACAAATGTCCCAAGCAACACATGCTTGTATCAGTAATGGCTGCTTCTGTAGAACAGCAGCTTTCTTCGATGTAAGGTGTGTTTACAAAGGTGAAAGAGAGACAATAGAACAAGCCGTTAGGAAATAAGAGATGCTGCCACACTAGAAAGATGGGGGGTGGGGGGCATTTTCTTCCCTATTTCTTTCTTTTTTTAATTTTCAGTCATGCTAGCTAAGCACATGATCTGGATGTTTCTGTTGAAATCTGCACTGAAACAATTCTAAAAGCTTTTACATTTTATTTTGCTTCCTGTTTAGCATTTCTTTGAAACAAATGACTGAGATGCAAATTCCTTCCTTCTATGTTTTTCTGCCTTATTTAAGCAGACTCGTGCAGCCAGGAGCATAAGATTTTATGTTTGGATAGTTGTCTTAAAAGGCTGTATACCTTAGACTGCAAGATTTAAATTCCCTAGAGAAATACAGTGACACCAGCAGTCTGCGCAGTGGCGTTTTGGTGTATTCTATGAAATTTTCATTTCACAGTATTTCATAGGTCTGTTTTCTGGAGGAGTTTTATGTTTTTGGAGCAGAGGTTTCTGAACTGTGGTACTAACGTCGCTAGTGGTGCGCGTCAAAGTGGGGCGCACACATGGCAGCTCGCAATTCTGTCTGCACAAATTAAAATCCTTTATGCAGGCTGTTCCTTTGCTTGACGGATTGGCCTGATTTGCTGCTGTTCCATGGGAGCTGCTTCCTCTGCAGCCTGCTCGCTATGTTCCACACTATCATCCTGCGCTGGGACCTTGTTGGTGGAGGGCCAACAGTTGTTCTTGGTCGTGGGCAGCCCCTCCACACAGGCGAGTGAGCCTGCGCAGTAAGCCTGTGGGCAGAGGTAAGGGCATCGCGCTGGGATTCGTGTTTTGTGGAGCAAGTTGGGAAACAATTCTGGAGGTGTAGAGGGTGAGGTCCCACTCCCAGTGTTAGTGCGCAAGTAAAATAAGTTTGGAACGCCTTCGCTTTGGAAAGCAGGGCTGTTAGCATCACTAATATGTTTCATATTTAAGTAGTGGGCGTGCAGGTAATACAAACTCTTCAGGTTGGTGCTTGTCCCTAGGAGCTGATAGAGCACAGCAACAGAATTTTTAAAAGGTGGTGGCAGAAAAAACCGCCCTAAACTGAAGGTTTTTGCAGAGTTCCAGAAGCACTGTGCGTGTGTGGGGATTTGAGGAGATGCTGTAGGTGTTGCTCAGCGCATGCAGAAACTTTACATTCACTTAACACAAAAATTGTGTGACTTCCGAAGAGACTGTTTCTTTTTTTTTTTAAGAGTTCCTAGTTGAAATCTGAGTAAGCAGTTAAAATTCAGTTTTATATCTGAAGATATCTGGAAATGGAATTAAATTAACAGGGGCCGTTTTGACACAAGGAGCAAAGAATACGGGATGCGGAAGGTAAGCAGAAAAAGTAGGAGTTGTTTCACGAGGTCAAACAGAAGAGCTGGGCTCGCTGGGGCTGGACTACCTTCAGACCTCAGTCTCGCATTGACTTTGTGCTTGGTGAGTTTATGTTCTGAGAATTGATGGGATTGTGTGTGGGTTAAAATTGGGATAGAGGCCCTTTGAACGGTTTTGAGGTTTCTCTCATGCTTGAAACTAAGAGAAAGTGTTTGGTATTTTTAAGAACTCACTGAAAAAAGTCTCTAGTCCTCCTCAGCTCTGCTTGGTTACGTTCGGTAAAGCACGGAAGACGAGTTTACACCTCTGAATTTTTGCTGCAATGCAATAGAGTGCAATAAAATTCCTCAGTGGTTTGAGTACTTGATATTTATTTTATATATTTTTAGATTTATTTTATATTTATGCTCTACACTCTGTCTGTCTGAAAGACTTTCAATACTGAAAGATTATCTGAGTATTTAGCGATCTTCTGTTTGTCATCACTGTACATTTGGGAGATGATCTATCATGTATGTGTGTGTATATATATATGAAACGGACATGGTGAAACTGAACCGCTTGGTCAAGGTTACAGGGAGAATTTGTGATGGATTTTGAAATTACAGACTCACAGCATGGTCGGCGTTGGAAGGGGCCCCCTGGAGATCCCCCAGCCCAACCCCCCCGCCAAAGCAGGTGCCCCCAGCGCAGGGGGCACAGGGACGCGTCCAGGCGGGGTTGAATCTCTCCGCAGAAGGAGACTCCGCAGCCTCCCTGGGCAGCCTGGGCCGGGGCTCGGGCACCCTCATGGCAAACAAGTTCTTCCTTATGTTCGGGTTAAATCCAAATTAAATCTAGATCTTCCTAGCCCAGAGCTAATACTGTTGCAGCAGGGTCATCCTCCTATCTGGAAATCTCTTCTTTCATCATAGACTTGTTTATGGCTTTGGCTAAGCTTACTGCAGATACAAACTCTCTGTGATACCCAACTTGGGAAACTTTATTCGAAAACGTATTAAAAAAGGAGCCCCTGTCCCACCACCCCAAACTACTGAGCAGTATGAACCTCTACTTCTTGAAGTGCTGTGAAGAATTTAGAGTTGTTAAGCAAATGGGAGATTGGAGCTCAAAAGTGCCTCAATTAATGCTTTAGTTGGATGGAGAGGAAGCACTTTATTTGAGGTAATATTTTGAAGAAGTATCTGGGAGGTAGTTTCAGTATGAGGAGTAGAACCGAGCTCGGAATTGAAGGTGTTGTCCTGGCCCTAGACGTCGGTGGCAGGCGGTTGCTACTGAAGATGCAAACAGAGGTGTTATTGGATAGATGAGAACATGCCTGCATTTCTTTTAGGTAGAACTGTCGAAGCTAATTTCAAGTATCTGGCTTGAATACTGATAATCTAATCGGAACAGGATGGAGTTCAGCACAAACTAATTGCTCAGTTCTTCACTCAAGTATTTTTCAGGATGATATAACTGAACATAAGCTGTGCTAACGTGCGTTCTTTTACAGCTAAATATACATCTCTGTAGTCTTGTTGAGCCTGAACTGATTGTGTGGTGATGAAGAGAGAGGCAACATTTTACGTAAGGCATGTGGAGGAGATCTGAGAGAGGTCTCCACAGGGATCACGTTAGAGCTTATGAACGTGGAAATGGTTATTTACAGATGAAGCGCAGAGTGAGAGAGGAAGGGAGTAAAGGATCTTACTCTCGTGGTTGTTATCTCCAGAGAAGGGCTGAATATCACAATGTTTGCTCTGTATAAACCAAAACTGATGTCTGATTTGATGAGGTGCCACATTTATCAAAGATTGACTATTGGTTTGAAAATCAGCGAAAGTCTTGATGCTTCTTAACAACTGGAGGTCTGAAGCCTTTAAAAAAACGATAAAAAAATCTGCACGGCTCATTAAAGTTATCGCTAAATCTTTGTGAAACTGTATTAAAGTTTACTTGGTGCTGGTTTTTGAATGTCCAATGACAAATTTTTTAGTTCCTCTTGCTGAATGCTGAGCAGACAAGTACTGCACAAGTCACTAGTTGTGTTTTAATGTAATTAACTTGGATTGGTTTTGTAAGGGATAGAAATACTGAAGTGCCAGGCCTCCGTTTCCTGATACTAGTTATGCTTTTCTTTCATTAAGATTTAAATCACTAACTTATTCCTCTCGTGCTGATTCTGCAAACACGCATAGCATATTTTACTGATGTAACTCCCTTGCAATCACTTTCTCTATTCATATTGTCCAAATAAATCATGTGTTTAAGTTTTCTCATGAAACAGGAGAAAAGAAACCAAATTTTCCTACAGGCGAGATAATTTTGCTCTTGAGAGGCTGTGATTTCAGGATGTCTGTCCTTTGTTTGTGGTGAGTATTATTCTGACCTTCAAGAAAAAAAAACATAGGATCCAAAACTTGTCTAAATTAAGCATCCTGGCGTAGATTCTTACTTTATTGCCGTTATCTCTCTGATTTGTATGATGTGTGTTTTTCCACTGGATTCCTTAGATACTGTATTGAAGGATTTCAGGTGGTTTCCAACACTGTCCTCCATAAACCGTGGCCATCTTTTTAGGACTCTCTTTCTGTAAGTGGTAGGTAGACCCACATCTTCAGCTTGGGAACAGACAGAGCAGAACCATCAATACTTCGCGTGTAAACAGTAGAAAAAGACAGTAACAATTTTTGTGCCTTAGTATCTGCTTGTTTGGGAATGAAAGGTAAATTTTGATATTATCGATGGAATGCAGTTGCCCGCTTACTGTAGCGCTGTGGGTTTGTGTGTTTGGAGTGGGGGTTTGGGGAGTTTGTTTTTGGGCTTTGGTGGTTTTTTTTAGGAATGAAATTTATTTTAAACTGTTAGAATGTATTGTAATAAAATTTGGAAAATTTCCTTAGCCACACAGTGTAAGGCCGGTCTTTAGTTTTATTAGCCAGTTCTGTAACACTAACTAGAGAGTATATTTGACAAAAGGATTCCACGAACGTTAAACTTCAGTGGAAACAAGTACTCTTACTTCCAGTGCATTCAGTTTCTTTCAGCAGCGGGTTTACAAATACCTCCTTTCACACACATTGAAGTAGTATACTCTAAAGGAAATTAACTTAGTATGATTCTTAATAACACGATAGACTTTGAGTTAATTCCGGTGTAATTGTATTTAATTTATTTTTAGTTTACACTATGAGAAAGTAAGTGATGTAAAATGAAGTTCTGTTTTCAGAAGTGTCAGTTTTTTTATGTGGTCTTGTAGGGAGAAAGAAGAGACATCTCCAGAAGATGCTTTCCCAACTGTTTTAGAGGATAGACACAGGAAAACAGTTCTTTTTAATTTCCTTAATAACAAATGATCATTCTCATATCTGTATATTGTCTGTGAAAAGTGGTCTGGACTATGTGGAGTACTTTGCTTTCTGCTAGCATCAGCGGCAAGACCTCAGATGACGTTACTGAGAGTACAGCTACAAATGTGATGGGGAACAGGTGTTTCGGCCTTTCACATATGCACAGAACACTTAGCTATGAAATTGTCTTTCTGACAACCAAGGGATACTGCTTTCTCTTAGGACAAATTCCTTTGGGTAGCTACAGGATTCTGTGTGTTTGCTGGTTCAAATAATGGATTGGACTGTGGTCTTGTACAGTATCATGGAAAGCTGCTATGAATTTTTTTCCGGTTAAGCCTGTGAATGCACAGTCTGTTTTCTTCATAGCAAATTAAATTGCTTTTGGGAACTGAAGGTGTTGTTACTTGCTTTGCTGAGTACACTGAATGGAAGACGGATCAGGTTGCTGGAGAGCGACCTCTTGGGCTGCTCTAAAACAATTTAGAGCTCTTGAAGGCAGGTTCAGTGGAGTCAGCTAAACCACGGCAACCAAATGCCTTAGCGAATGAATGCAAGCACTTCAGGTGGCGCCGTGAACTTCTGCCAGTGTTGAGTACATGAAGTGTGGTATGTAATCGTTACCTAAGGGACACCCCAGGATTTTCATAAAATGGGAAAAATCAAAGGCTAACAGCTAGTGTAAAATGTGTCTTTGAGAGATCGCTGCCTTTTTGAGAGGATATTTGAGCTTAGCATTTAGGTGTTTCTTTAGAGTATTAATTATTTGAAAATCAAAGCTAGTATATATCATCTCAGTGGTTTTGGGAAGCTTGTATTTGAGTCTTCTCTCCCCAGTCACAGCAGTTACGTTTACAAAAGTTCCATTATTTTGAAAGTGGGAAACATAGAATTGTGAATTATGTTTCATTATAGATTTCATTATTTTATCTCTTACACGTATTATGATCTTCCATTGTTGTTCTTGAGATAGAATTAATGAAATGGCAAGAGGAAGAAAATCTCAGTGGGATTTAATTTTACAAGTAACACACTGAGGGTTCTCATCACTTCTTTATCTAAATATAATGCTGTAAGCATCTCTGTTGCTTGTGAATAAGATGATGTTTGGAAGCTACAGCAGCTCTCAGGAAACCCAATTTTCCTCTCCACAAATCAAAGTTAGGAGTATTAAGTATAATTAATATGGAATATCTGTGTTTAACTGTTTTGTGGTATGTAAGCACAGAACATCTAGATGTCTTCAGTGAACTAAGTGGAGGACACAATGCAGCACTGCAAAATTTATTTTTATCCTCAAGGTCAACCGACATCAGTGTTCAAGAAATGTAGGTCTTAATCCTAACCATGAATGTAACTGTGCCGTTTTACTGTATGCAATTTTATATATATCTATAATAAGTATATGCATTACTTATTATCTTCTTTTTGGACAACAAAGCAACAAGGTGTTTAACAAAGGTATGCAGTTCATCTTTGTAGGACAATGCTGTGTAAAAAAAAAAAAAGACTAATTGTATACAGAAATTATTAAGGAATTCTTCCAAATATACGAATTTCTAAGAAGTAATGCTATTTCAAGTAGAATTTGAGAAGCAACTGCTTATGTGATGGTGCTGGAGACTTTCAAAATTATTAACCTGAAATAGCAGATGAATGCTTAATGTTCTTAAATTATCAGACCCTTAGCAGCTCATGCATAAACCAACATCTAACAGTTTAAAGAGGAGAAAAAACCCCAATGCTTTTCTGGCTTTGACTGCTTTACAAGCGCTTCAGATTTTTTTTCCCCCTCTAGTTCCTGTTTTGTGGAGTGATTTAAATAAACTTTGCCTATTTCTTTTCTTAGCTTTCCAGTGAGGCTTTTGTATTTATTTTCTAGTCATTTACTTTTTAAAAATTTTTTTGCCCATTCTTTATATGTTTATGGACATTTGGATGTTAGCACGATCTTCACGTATTCGCTTATTCACGTATTCGCTTATTCACATATTTCAAATCCATATATAATTGTGAATACCAATTCTGAGTTCTCAGAGTAGTGTATTTATTTATAAAAGCCACAAACAGCTGTCAAGGTAATTTCAGATGAAGTTTGACTCCAGAGTTGTTTGACCTCCTGGAATGACTTTTGTGAGAGATATTCCCAGGAGTTCTAGTGGAAGTGAAAGGTCCCAGCTGTTGAAGATAACACCATTTGCGTGTGTGTGTTTTGGCTGAAGTGCAGCCATTCTGTCAAATCCTGTCGCGACGGGGAAGGACAGGACTGGTATAGAACGCTTTGGTGCGTACCAACACGTTCAAGCCAATACCAAGCGAAACCCTTCGAAGCGGTGGAGCTGGTCTGTGAGCTCGCATGGAAAGCGAGGCGGGGGCTGCCAGCCCCAGCTGGGGCTGCCGTGCTGGTAGGGGAGCCCTGGCGGTATCTGCCAACAAAAACTGACCAGTTTTCCCAGCGTCGGAGGTTGTGGTGTGGGGAAGGACATCTGAGCTTAATAGTGATTTAGGTGACAGACAGGCTCCGGTTTCTTCTTTCTACATGGAGGAACATCAAGAGCTGCAAGTCTTTTGGCTGGGCTTTGTGGCCCTACAGCAAGGAGAGGCTGGTGGTGCAGGGGGCGTGGGGCAGCGACCTGAGGAGGGTGGGGGTGGCTGTGCGCGCCCCTGGCACGGGCCTCCTGGACGCCCTGGGGGCTGCGCGGCTGTGCACGTCGCCCTGCGGGATGATTACTGGTGCTCGCAGAACAGGTCACAGATACCCGCGGCTTAACAAAGCTTAACAGGTCAGATTGCTTTACCCAATAAGCTATACATAGACTTTTATCTTATTATATTGGGGGGAAAAAAAAAATCCTTGACACAACAGAAGTAATTCCCTCAAGATGATTAATTTCTAGGAAATATGTATCCCAGTTGTATTACTTGCCTAGCTATGACAAGTCCTTATGTAATAGTTTGTTAAAATTGTTATCCCTTTTTAGTTGTTGAGAGTGATTGAACCTTGTCCCACTGTTACTTCTATTTATGTTAATCATTTGCTTTTACTGGAGTAATAATATATTAAATAAATGCTGATACAGGCTTCAATTCTTAGCCGCTTGATATAGTCTTAAAAAAGACTACAGTGGTACCTACTGTGTCAGTCTAACGAGATTTAAAGTAAGGATATCAAGGTATGTATGAAAAATCCACATATTGAGGAATGGAGGCTTAAAGAATGTCTCAAAAGGAGGATGCATTTTCTTACTAATATTATTAACAGGTGATATTTGTACGTTAATTCTCTGCTATTATTTATTACTGTCTAATCTGTTTGAAACATGACTGTAACAGCTGAGCAATTTAAATAGAATAATGTTGAGTTTCTTTTTTAAAGGCGCAATCCAAGATCATAGCGTGACCTAGGCGGTGCTTAACTCGAGGTTCATAGTCGTGTGCAGTTTCACAGTAAAGGATGCCCCTTCAGATGCATCCTGGCTTTGAGTATGCTTTTCAAATTGAAGGTAAGTGGTTTCGTGTAGAGAGCATTAGCCAGTAAGAAGGAAAAACAACCTGTATAAAATTGTGGCAGTATTTTGCATCAGTGGTATCAGGAGAAGGTACCGAACCAAAGTTCTTATTCAAA
Source organism: Steatornis caripensis (assembly GCA_013398225.1). Lineage (NCBI taxonomy): Eukaryota > Metazoa > Chordata > Aves > Caprimulgiformes > Steatornithidae > Steatornis > Steatornis caripensis. The sequence goes on from VZSC01008266.1 coordinate 347,453, forward strand.
ACTTTCCTGTTTTTTCTGGGAGAGTTGGTTTGGTGAGGTAGGGGGATGGGTCCATGTAACCCACCTCTACATACAAAGTTTCAACCCTGTTTCTAAACATCCCTGAAAGTTAGATTGTTTGAAATCTGTAGTCTGATGCAAACTGAGGTGATCCTTTTTAATTGTAGAATCCCATCGTTTGAATTTAAATTTAGGTGTCCTATCAGTGCTTCTACGGACCTATAATCTCCATGAAGAACAAAAAAAAGCAGCGATACGCGACCAAAGAGGAAGTGTTTAACTGTCCCTTCCAGAACGCAGAGAAGGGAACTCATGTGGTGGAAAGCCACAAGTTACTTCTACTAGCACTGCTATATTATGTGAAGTAAACAGATTAATGGTAGAAGACAGTTGGCACAAGTCCTGTTTCGAAGACTGGCACGTTTGTGGGGTTTAAGCGTGTGCTAAACGAAAGGGTGATTCCTAAGCATATTGACTATCTCATTGTTGAGTTCCTGAAAGTTGTGGCACCCTCAGAAGATTCTTCTGGAAAACTCGTTAGGCCAATTTATTGGTTAAGATTTGTTCGGAATGTCAAAAAATAGTTTCTCTCATCTGCATGTGATGTGGATTCTGTCTTTAAACTAAAAAGAAGGTGGAATGCTTGAATAATAGTATTTTCATATTCTCGGGAACATCTTAGACTGTTGAGATGATGAAGCAGCTGCTTTCAACTGCGGATTTAGGTTTACCTGCATCAGATGTTGCAGATGCTTACTCTGCCAAATACAGACCAGTTTGGAGGAGACCATTAAGGTGCTTCTCTGTCATTGCTGTGAGCAGTGAGCCAGGTCTACTTAAACTTTGCCGGGAAGCTCAGGCTCGTTAATGCTTCTTCCAGCTGGCTTTGCTTTCCTTAGGTTTTGTTCTTCTTTAAAGGGCGTAATGGCCTTTCTTCCTGCTTGGGTGATCCTGAGAGTCTGACTTTGTTTTCTGAGCGCTGATGCTGTGGCAGGGAGGAGGACAGCAGTGCCAGCCCAACCTTGTAGACATCTGCTCTTTTTGGGCATGGCTGTTAAGGAAAGGAAGAAGAAAAATTTGTGTGTTTTTAAGGTATCAGATGGTAGAGATTGAAGGACAGCAGGTAACTGCAGTGTTTGACTGGTAGGTTTCCTTGCAGCTATTGAGAAAGCGGGGGTTCTGATCGAGGAAGTGAGCTGATTGGGACCGCGATAATTTTATCAGTCAGAGCAAGTAGTAATTTGTACAGTAAAATAAATGTGGTAGTTATAATAGAACAGTTCAATGCAACTGTGGTCTTACGTGTTTTTAAACACGTGCTTCTCGTCTCCCAACCTCCAGTACTTCACCGTGCAGGCTCAGATGTGTCAGCTACCCTTCCCTCAAGGGCAGGGAAGAGTTAACCAGTCAAGCAACTTATAACCGCTGTAATTTAAACTAGTGAATATACTTATTTTATAGTTAGGGAAATTGAAGCACAGTGGGATCAAGTGACCTACTAACATCTCATAGTCAAGAAACGGCAGGGCAAGTCCCGTCCTTGAATTTGGGTGTTCTGAGGTCCCTCTCCTCTACTTTTTTTTATTAGGTCATGTTGCTTCCTAGTATAACAACATGTTTGCGCAGTGTGGAAATGCAAGCTGTTTCTTTGCAGTAATGTTACTGCAGAATGTTACAGAACTGGAGAAACACAGAGTCTGAAAACAGATTTAATTCTTGTTTTTAAAATGTAGCAAATGAGGTTTGAAAATATGAAAGGCTGCCAGTGTGCTGTTCTAGTTTAAGTATCTGGGTTGTGATTAGAAAAATATTAGAAATCTGCTGCTGATTTCCAGTGCTATTCCTCTGATTGGACAGCCTCACCGAAAAGGAGGTCTTGGTCCCCAAGATCCTGAAAGAGGAATTAAAATTACGTTCCTGTGTTTCCTGTCATTAATTATCTGATAAAGACCTTGAAACGTGCTTATGATGTCTATCACCAGCACATATGGAATTAAGTTTTTCTCCAGAGAAACTAGGTAGACTCTTTTTTTCGCTTCTGAATTGTCAGTTGAAGTTTTAGTGGAGAAGCAGTTTTTCAAGTCATATTTCAAGCTCAACAGCTAAAGTCTCATTCCTTTCACATCCCGTAAGCATTGTTGTGTTCTTCAAACATAGTCCCCAATAGCATCTTTCTATTTTCCGTTCTATTTTTCTGCTCCTTTTCTGCTCTGTTTCCACTCCTTGCCCCCAAGTTAAGGTGTTAAGTTGTTCTTCTGGCAGAGCTAAATAATATGCCACTAGACGCCTTAATAGGCACGAAGATGCGCTGACAAATCTCCATTTCAGGAGAGGCACTGTTCAGATGTTATGTTTTGCAATACATTGCTATTAAATTTTATGATGAAATAGCTCGAAAAAGCACCTGCTAACATTGCAGCTGTCTTGAGTTGCACATGCTGAAAGCCAAGTAAATTGGAAAACTTTACTTTTTTCACGGTTGTGTTTAAAAAAGTTTAAAAAAACCAAACAAACAAAAACCAAAAAAACCAAACCAAAACCCTTTCAATCCCGAGGACAGAATATTGCTGCTGGTACTATTTAGTACATGGACTGCTTGTGGGGATGGAATTGCTATTTTTAGCTTTGGTTGTCATATACTGGTGTGCCTGTGTGTAGCGGGTACTCTCTGTGTTAAGTGGCTTCTTAACTTTGAGGATAGCAAGCGCGTGCTAAGCCCTGCAGGAGGAACCTCGGTCTTGTTGCAGGCACCAGATGACTTCCTGGCATTGACTTGCAGTAGTGCTGGTCTTTAGCGGCAGGAGCATTTGTAGCATTTCTGAAGAGTTTGCAGTTAGTAGCTTTAAATAAGGACAAATCTAATATGACTCTTCAGTCGTTGCTTCTTGATTCAAGAACAGCACAAGCTCCCGGTGTTGTACGTGGTGCCATGACAAAGTAGTTCAGTTCTTACTCCAGAATGTGCATCTTCTGGGATCGCGCTCAGCATTATCGGCCGTCAGGGGTTGGCGTCCTGTTGCCCAGGTGGCAGCTGGATGACTAACTGCGTTGTGATGAAGGTAGTAGCATCAACACTAGCAGTAAAATACACGCAGCGCTGTGAACGGGCTCCAAACTGATGAGCCTAGCAAAAAGGTTAATAGCGTGGTCGTCTGATGTGGTGTGGTACTTTGGAGGTCCTACATTAAATGAGCACTGCGAATATTCATGTGAAAAATTGTTCTGTTGGAATTTGGTCTATTAAAATATGCTCAAACTAGTTTTTTTCCCCTTTTGAACTACTTTTTTTCTGTTTTCCTCGTCTTACTCCCTTGCCTATTCCGTTAATCAAAAATACGAATTAGTGTATTTCCTGATTAAGTATAATGTAGGCATTATGGTTCTCTACCTGGGCTGAAGTTTCTGTAGTATGACACGCAGTGTTTGCGAGCAGCAGTCCTCAAACTGGCAATAGCCAAATGTATGGAACAAGTTTTTGTACTGTATTTAATTTCTTTAAACTATTCGTCTCTTCATCCAGGAAAGACGGTTGAAAAAGATCTTCTTTTCTTTAATGTATTTTGATGCTCTGTCAATCAACTTTTTGTGGTTTTTCAAATCGTCTTTAAAATTTGTACCGGAAAAAAAAAAGAATTTTAGTAGCCAAATGATTGCAGGTTATCGTAGTATCTTCTTGCTTTTCTGACAGAGCAGTAGAGGTCACCAACATTTATGGGTCTTGGACCTAAGCACTACACATGTGAAATATAACACTTCTTTGTTCTGTTACTGTTTTTTTCAGCACCTGAATTGAGTTTGGAGCCTGCGCTCCACACCCCTTAAAGCTGCAGTTTGTACCAAAGACTTGCTAAGGAAAAGGGGACACGTCTCTCTGCTTAATATAACACAGAGTCACTGCATATAGTGTCCTGGCATGCGTGTAATTGCCTGTAGCTACCTAACGATAAAGGCAGTTTCACGTGAGAAAAATCTGCGTTGATCCTAGGCTTGATGTACATTTTGCTTCATTAAAAGAAAAAATCGATCAGCATAGATAAAACTCCTTGATCAGTGATCCTAGCTCTTTTTTTTTTTTTTTTTTTTTA
>VZSC01008266.1:357790-412375 GCA_013398225.1 Steatornis caripensis
ACCTGTGCCGGTGTTTGACCACCCTCGCAGTTTCCTCGTCTTTAAATGGAGCTTTCTGTGTTTGTTTACTCTCATTGCCGTTTTGCCTTTCACTGGGCACCGTTGAGAAGTCTCTGTCTCCATCTTCTTTACTCCCTCCCACGGGGTGTTTGTGCACGTCGACAGGGCCCCCAGAGCCTTCCCTTCTCCAGGCTGAACAGTCCAGGTTTTCTCATCCGCCAGCTTGCATGCCAGGTGCTCCAGTCCTTTTACCTTCTTTGTGTCCTGTCATTGGACTTAACGCCGGGAAGTCCATGTCTGTCTCGTACTGGGAGCCCAGCACTGGACACAGCACCGCAGTGCTGAGTGGAGGCGAAGGCTCCCCTCCCTCGGCACGCTGGCAACGCTCTGTCTAGTGCAGCCCTGGAGGCTGTTTGCCTTTTTTGCTGTGAGGACACGTTGTTGGCTCACTGTCTACTTTGGCTCCGCCAGGAATCCCAAGGCCTTTTCTGCAGAGCTGCTTTCCAGCTGGTTGGCCCCCAGCCTGTCCTGCCTGGGGTTATTCCTCCCTGGGAGCAGAAGTTTGCACTTCCCTTTGTTGGACATTCTGAGGTTCTTGTCGACCCTTTGCTCCAGCCCACTGAGGTCCCTCTGAATAGCAGCTCAACCACCTGGTGTTACCAACTGCACCTCCTCATTTTGTGTCATCTGTGAACTTGCAGGTATGCATTTAGTTGTATCATCCAGGTCATTGATAAAGCTAACGCATTGCAAGAGTCACTTGGAAGGAGAAGGTTAGACCTGGAATTGCGGTTTCAAGAGTTAGCCCAGAACTGAAGCCCTGTGTACTAAAAAGTGCCAAAATACGGTCAATATTCTGGATATGTTTACAATTAAGAGTGGGGAGGTCGCAATGTTGAAGTCCAATACATTGCATCGGCATCCTAGATGCACTTTTGTATGCATATAAACTTTTTTGAGGACGAAAAAGGATCACCAATGATTTAGGTTTACTAAAAGCTCATTTTACATACTAAAGAATGAAGACTCACAGCTGATGAAGTAATTCCAATTGATAATTTCATGCACTGCATTTCAGTTAAAGTGAGTTAAAAATAAACCCATATGAAATGAATTAAAAATAAAATTAGTTTTACCCCAATATGATTTGAATCTTGCTGAAAAATATATCACGCAAAATGAGGACATGGGATTGGGAAGACGCTTATCTGTTAGATGTTGGGCAAAGAGCTATTTTAGTACAGCTCACTGGCCTTCCTAGCGCCTGACCTTTAGAAATTAGTTAAGCAGTTGAAGTAAATGATTCCTCGTATATCCACTTCGTTTGAGAAGATTTTTACTTAGGCAAGGGCTGTCTTCAGTATGATAAGTTATCTTCTGCACTCTTACTTGAATTGTGCTCCATAGTCCAATTCAATGCAAACTTTGTACCTCAGTTTAGGACGAGATACAGCATTTTAAATGTTTTCAAGGATTCCTCCCTCTGTATACCCCAGCCAAAGTCTGATAAGATGATTCCCATCTTGCTAGAGACAACAGTCAGCTTACCACAGTTTTAATGTAGTGGTTAAACTGCCCATTGGGTTGGTTTAGCAAGTATTTGAGGTGAAAGCTAAGTCTCTCTGCGTACAACCATAGTGCTGTCAATTCATAACAGAAAGGGAATTTTATACAGGCCTTTAAACATAAGGTCAGACAGAGTTAATCTTCAGCGTTCTGGGAAAAGTGTAAGTAGAAATACCTCAAACTTTTTCCGTTAGACAATGGCTAATTGAAGCTGATCCAGCATATGAAGAACCACAAGTGTAGGCTCATGCTGCCCCGGGGTAAGAGCTTGCTGTCGGGACGAACGTGCTCTATCCAGGAGAGCTGAGTCAGCCAGCTGTCGTAGGTGAGGCAGGAAATGTCAGCCCGTACCGGATCTGGATACCAGGGTTTATCCAAGATCCAAGAAGTTTAGAGCTTTTGCCTTACTTGATCTCACACACAGGCTGCCCTAGGCGTCCCCTGGCGTTTGTCTCCGTGCATCTCTCAGAACTCTAGGGTCTTTCCCTACTTCAGGGTCTTTCGTCCAGTCTTCTCTTTTTTTATCCCTTGCGCCCTTCTTTTGTCCAAGGCTGCTTCTTTGGGGAGCGCTTTTATTGTTCGGCCTTCTCTTCCTTCTGGAACTTGAGGACCTCAGTTTTCGAAATCTCGGTAGTGTCTGTGCAGAAGCACAACATGTGATCGGCCTCTTTGGTGGTGCTGTCTCATGTCTCTTCACAAACTGGATGTCCAACTGTTCTTTAGTCCAGGTATTTGCAAAGCTTTCACCCAGCCCGCTCAGGTTGCAGCCAGCAAGAAGCAGGCTTATGCAGGAGAGTCTGACAGTTTGGGACATATTTATACCCTCCCACACATCCAGTCGTCTGCTGCATTCTGCATTTAAGCCATTTTTCACCTACAACCGTAGCATGCTTCTCCACAAATGGGAACGGTGAGGACCTCCATTCCTGTTGCCTTTGTTGCCTCAGGCCATTGCCTTTTGAAAGCGGACAGTGCCACCCGCTGTCTTTATTGCCGTAGGCTTCTGTGTGTCAGTGAACCTTGAGAAAAGACGTACTCTTTACAAAATTATAGTGACTGTTTATTTTGGCATACGCAATATATATCATTTGTCTTACAGGATGGATGAATATATTGTAATGATCATGCTCAGCATCTAACTAACCTTGACACAAACACCAATGCTGATGAAGCACAATAAAAATACGCTGCTACCATTACGACTTGTCTTTCAGAATGGTACACTTTGTGTCACATAGGTAATGAGAAGAGAACAGTGTTCCCAGTAAACTGTTCCAGCCTCCTTGGGAAATGTGTGCTCCCAGATGTCAGGAGGCAGCATTGATCTGCGTCCTCTGGAGGTCGGTTTAGGAAGAAACTGTTGTCCCGGCTGAGGACATCTATTTAATTTTACACTGCATGCTTACTACATTCCTTTCTTCTGCTTGAATTATAATGGAAGATTTTGCATGTTGTTCTAAAAAGATATCAAATGGTGTTTGATATTAAGGGACCAGTGAAATGCAATTGCAATGAAATGATGACTTCGTGTTGCTTTTCACAACTCAATGAGATTGCCGTCCTCCCTCCCCCCAGTACTTGAAGGAGTACCTCTTTATGAGCAGTATAGCTAACCTGGGAAATTCAAAGAAGAATTGCTTGCAGCTTCTGAGATGCAATGCAAATTGTTGCACTACCAAAGGAGGGCATTTGCATTATGGTAGGACTAGTTGCTCTGTAATGCTGCAGTGGTAGATTGTTATGCAGAGAAGTTCAGGATAAAATGGTAGTGCTAAATCAGCTGTACTGAATAAGACGGCTGAAAATGCCTTGAAAACAAACTGTTGGAGCAGGAGGATTACGGAATATGCCTAATTTCCATGCAGTATACCTCCCAGCTTTCCACTAAGGCTTGGGGGAAAACTTAGTTTTGCAGGTTTTTTTGTCTGGTTCATACTAAATGTTTGATGCCTCTCCCATTCCCACATTTGCTTTGGGCAGGACCGAGCTCCTTGTCACTCGGGGGCGAGGCAGAGGGGGCTGCCTTCTGTGTCTTGGATTGACCTGCAAGAACATGAAGGGACTGCCCTAATATTTCCCTTGCAGCATTAAGAATCCCCCTTCAGGGCACAGGGGTTTTGCGCTGATGTTTTATTACTAAGCTTATGTGGGGAGCGGTTAGTCCCCAGGGCACTCAATTTACATGTATGCACAACTATTTGCAGAATCTTCTGTTCATTTGATTTTAAATCTTGTTTTGATTAATCCAAAACAGTGTCAGGGATTTCTATCTGTACTGCGTAGTGCTTAAATATTAGAGATGAGTATAAAATGGGGAGGAGGGAAAGTTAGTTACATGTTTGGGCTGAAACGGGAAGACGAAAGGGGGGAGCATACCTTTTCCAGGACTATGTGATACAGCAGTAGGTGGCATGTAGATAGGGACCACTGGAGTCTGTCTCAAGTGAAGTTCTTTCAATACACGAGCGGCACCTGGCTCGTACCCAGGCGAGGGGGGAAGCTTGGGTGGGCCAGCTGCTGCCTGTGGCTGGTAACACACTTAACCTTGGTGACGGGACGGTGGGTGAGTAGAGACAAACTGTGCTCAGGCTGTTAAAACAAGGTGTTCTTTGCTGCAAAGACTGAATTGCTGCCTATTTCTTTGGTTACCTTCTTACGAATCTTAATACAACTGTTAATTTTAAGCAACTATAGTTACTATGCCGTTCCCTACCTTGACGTGGATCCTCCTTGCCAGCCAAAGCAATTTGTACAAAATAATAGAAAAAGAACTAGGGGAAAAAGGAACCTGAGGAAGGGACATATAAAAATCTGCAATGCAGAAATAGGATTATATATTTATCTGACTTCTCGTGTAGACAGATGATTAATATAGTACCAACTACAGGGTTTATAGCTTGGTATATCATTAAGGTTCCCTGTAAGTCTAATGTGAAAAGAAAATAAATTAAGTGTCCTCTTCCCTGCCCTTGTCCTCCTTTTCCTAGTTTAGAAATACACTTAGAAGTTTTAATCTGAAAACATGATTCTGATACCAGAACTGAGGATGGAAAGAAATGAAAGAGAAAATGGAAGACATCTGAAGTGTTTTTTCTTGAACCTTTTGAAGCATTAAAATTGAGCGCATGAGGTCTTAACATACAAGCCTTATTTACGTATCTGGTTTTGGATTGAGAGGGTGTCTTTAAAAATATTGCTAGGAAAGCATTTTTGGGGATGGGGTGGTTTTGGTTTTTTTTCCCCCACTTGTTGGAGAAAGCTGGAATATCATTTTGTAATTGAGTCCCATTTCATTCTAAGGAAATCCTGTTCCCCTCCTCTATCTTATCTGGAGCAAATGAAAGCTGCAGATAGAGGATGTGTTATTTTTAAAGTTTTTGTTATCAAGACGGTAAGTAGCAGTACTTTTGGAGCTTTAAATGACAAACCCTGAGAGAAGGATAATTACAATATTTAAAATAAAACTGAATGAGAATGCTCCAAAAGAACAAGTGACAGAGTAACTAGAAACGTGCATGCCTATTGTTCCTTTAAAACAACGTACTTTATATTGGGAGACAGCACCGCTGATCTCACTCTGGAGATCCTCTTGCTTGTGATCAATGGGAATCAAAGAAGATTAGGATCTATGATTCTGTATAAAGCCTCTGTGCTGGATTTATTACATGAAGTGAAATATAATGCCTAACCTTGCTCTCCTTAGGCAGAGGCATGACCCACGGATTGCGACACTGGCATAGAAATTGAAGTGCTATGCTCAGTGCTGAAACTAGTAACACAGAAACTGGAAACTCTGCAAAAGATTTTCTGCTAATTAGGACAGTTTTCATTTTGAAGCTTGCTTGAGAAGAGTTCTGACCATTGCTGTATTAGGAGAGGGGTAAATCCTTCAGTATAGAAAAGAAAATACACGTGTTTGTTTCCGTGTGTGTGTATATATATATGTATGTGTGTGCATATGTATACACATATATAAAAGCAACCCAAACAGAGAGCAGTTGCTATAAAATGCTTTTTGTAATTTAATTTACTGTGTAGTTTAGTTCCATTCAAAGTTACTCCTTCAGCGGTTCACTTGAAAACAATAATGATTTTGTACTCCCTCCCACACACAAGATCCACTCCCTTCCTCAGTAATTCTTGTTTGACCTTACGACTAGTTCTCTAGAAACCTTCATAGCAACTGCCAGATATTTCTGTTTAGGAGTTACCCTCAGGAGCGCTAGCAATACGTTACCATGTTGGCCTGCTTTTTGCGTTCCTTCTGTAGTGAACGCAGAGCCTCAAAGCTTGAGGTCTTAATTCGAAATTTTATATGGATTTGACTTTCTCTCCCGTTGATGCTGCCTTGCTGCCTTTTTATAGCAACAAAGTCCCACCACAGTAATAAAAGACAAATATGGGAACGCTTGTGATTGCTTGAGATAAACATTTCTCGGGAGCTGTGGAATTCGTTCCTGCAAAAGATTGGACGGACCATGGAATGAACCACTTACTTGCTTAAGTCACACAACACCAAACATCTGTGGTGATGCCCATAAGGGCTTGAAGAAGCCATTTTTAATTCAGTTTAGGAAGGAAGAGGGAGTGTATACTACTCTCTTAAATCCATGAGGTGAACAAACCCAGTAGAAGTCTGGGAAGAGGTACTCTCCTGAACCTATTGTTGTATAACTTAAAGTGAAGGTTGATCAGTTTGCAAGGGAAAGGCAGAAGGTGTGATATTCTGTGCTTGCCCTTGAGAAGTAGTCTCAAAAGGGCAAAATATGTAGACCAGTGACAGTGGTTTGGAGGTTTTTTGAGCCGCTTAGAGGATGGAAGAATTCTTGATGTAATTAAGGTATGTCTGAGGGGCTCTGTTATTGGTGGCAATTTTTTCTGTCTGTCTTGTTGCAAACCAGAGTCTTGACCCTATAAAGCCTTACAGATATTTACGATAGCAGTTTATGACTGCAGTTATGTGACTCTGCGGTGCTGGTGTCGGAAGAAGGATTTTATGGCACAGCTCTCTAGTCCTAGTGCACAGGCATGGCAGTAGCTGTGCGGCTCTTACCCAAGGAGTACAGTAAGTACATAAACAACAAGGGACAGGGAAATAAACCAACTAAAAATCCTGTATGTCTGATTTTAAAATCCTACATGCATTCTCACAATGCGTACAGAGTAGCATAGCTGCTATCAATCTGTCCTTCATATGTCCATACAATCGGCGCATCCCAAAAGCCTTCAGCAATGGCTTGCCTCCCTTGAGCCTCATCATCAAAGCCCAGCAAGGTTGAGTTTAGTTCTTCATCTCTCTTAAATGTATACCCATAGGAGAAATGCAATTTGCTGTGTGTCTTTGCAAGACTTTTTGAGATGAGTTATTGAGAATTGAGGTCATGCTAGTTCAGCCTGGCAGCTGAGTCCCTGTGCTTGGTTTTCTCCATAACCAACGTCTCCCTAGAAATCTTTGACTCGGATTTCTTACTTAACTGTGTCGCTCAGTCTTTCTCCTTTTCTCAGACTGATGGTTGTATTGGTTGTTGTCGCTCGTTGATCTTCTTCAGTTTCATCTGCTTTCATTAGCATTTTTGAACAAAGGAGTGTATCGGAATAAATCACAGCTAATAGAAATATAGGAACAGATTACCATTTTGCAAAGCTGAACTCCCTCAAAGGAGATTACGTATTTAAATTGAACAAATACAACTTCATAAATAAACTCAATTAAACATCATCTAATTTTACTTTTGAAGCCAAGTAATTTTAATCTATGCTCAGCTTCTCACATAAATATTTCCCAACTCAGTTTTATTCTTTGAAGCATTCTTATTCATATTTAAAAACCAAAAATGTGCCAAATTGAACCGCAGTTGTGTATGCTGAATAAATGTAAAAGCTTGGGTATATTACGTAATAATCTGAGAGCCAAAATTGAACCACAGTGCCAAATTGAACCACACTTGTGTATGCTGAATAAATGTAAAAGCTTGGGTATATTACATAATAATCGGAGAGCTGGCAAGAGGAGGTGATTGCTTTTGTGAGTGTCCAAGTAGTAGTGTAACAAACGTTTTTGAGAACCTAATATTTCTCTCTAAAGCTATCTGACTGATGGCATGTCTGAAAAATCCTTTTCGTGAATCCCTTATTTATAGTTCAAAAGGAAGCAATGGATGATTAGAAATCTATGTATTTCCCCAGGGAAAATTCCTGCAGAAACTCTGGTGGTGCAAGTATTACATAGCTGGTCTGCATTTTGAACAAATTCTTGTTCGTAGATGGAAGAGGTGCTTTACTGCATAACTAATTCTGAGAATTTGGGAGCATTTAAACACCCCAAATATGTCACTTTGTGATTGGAAATGCTCTGTAACAGTCATCTTACTAGACAAGAAAGAACCTTTCTAAAAAATATGTGGTAGTAAGGTTCAAGAATTCCTGTTAAATGTTTCAAATAGTATTCTCAAAGCTGAAATACAATTTTAGTCCACCCCATGTTCAGTCTAAAAACCATGATCCAAAGCCATTCTCCAGAAATAGCTCTTTCTTCAGTGTTTATTAAGTTGTTACGTACAGGTTGCACAACTGACCTGTCCAATGACTTCAGTGGCTGAAAGCAGTGGACAGTGGTTTTCAAAAATACTTACTTTCCAGGTGAATCAGATTTAAGATTACCAAGAACTTTTTTTTTGTCTAATATCTTGACGATCAAACAAATCAAGAGTAGTGAAAAAAATTTCTGCAGGGGTTTTTTCTGGTTCTAATAACAACCCATTTATTTGTGTGGTAACACAGCAATTCCTTTCCAACAGTAGAAAAAAATCTTTTATGTGAGATTTCTTTTCGTATTAAAATCACTAATATTGATAGTTTTAGTAAAATTATACCTTTATTATCACACTGGGATTTTTATGGTAATAGCCGCATAGAAATTTTCCCAATATTTGAATTGAGTACTTGCTATGTGTAGTAACAGTATAGTAGAGCTTGCTAATTCTCTTCAGTGATTGCGAAGCATTGTAGATTAATGAGTATTGTGGGAAAAATGCACAGTTAAGAAATACTTGATGCACACTGAGGTTTTTAGTTTTGCTAATGAATATACCTTTGTTCTGACTGTTTAGGACTAAACTCTGCAGCAGCCCTGATGGCAGAGGCCCCGTGTCAGAAATGCAGCCATCAGAGTCCTAGGACTTTTTTGCTGTATATTTAAACTGCTGTGCCAAATGATGTGAGCAAGAGCACCACAAGGACGCTCTGACTCATGCAAGCTGTATCTACAGTGAAGGTCTTGCTGGCAATAAAGCTGTTTGCAATCTGTTTTTTGCAAGTGCTGCTGAAGGGGGGTGCAGGCCCCAGTCGGAGAAGAGGTCCCATAGGCAGGCCAGTGCTAGCGGTCATCTTGAAAGCCCAGGCGTACAGAATGTGGGAACTTGAATTACTGAATTTCTTCTTCAACTGAAATGCAAAGCAGCCGTAAACAGCATAAAGAGGCAACGAAGGCTGGTTTTCTTTGGTCGGTCTTCCTTCACAAATGAGAGCTGTGGACAGGTCTCCTGGCCAGGAATTTTGTCACACGGCAACCAAAACACATGATCCTTTTGGTTTCTGAATGCTAGTTCTCAAATTAAATGTACAGCCAGTGTTTTTGTTTGTTTGGTGCAAAGGAATATTAGTGGTGATGGTGTGAATGTTCCTGCATTAGTACTTCTCTAGATTTTCAGGATGTCCTTGAGTATGTTTGCATGACGATGAGATAATAGGAGAGATAATTTCATACGTAGACTGCAGCAAGAGAGTGGTTCAAGAGCTAGATGAAGACATTCTGCAAGTGAAATATTTTCATAGTCCTGTATTTCAGAAACATCACTAATGCACAAGTACTTGTCCCTAAATGATACGTTGTTGGTAGGCATATGCTCTTCAGGGTGGGAACAATGGGAGAGGTCAGGTACAATTGCATATATATTAAAAATGTTGAATGAAAACCATTAGTGTTTTCAAAAATAGTAGTTACTAGCTTTGGACAATTCTTGCAAAGCCTGATGCAAAAAATTTGGCATAATGCCTTTGGTATTTTTTGGTAGTACATCCGCCTGGAGAGAAAGAAAGATTAAGAGCATAATTTAATGCAGTTTTTCAAAACAATATTTTGACTCTTCTCCTGTGGATTTCAATAGTTCTTTCGCCACTGAACTGGATGCATTCCAATCTTTATGAATGTATATCTGCTATTTTGGACATGATTGGATTCTGTCCTTCATCTAAACTGTCTGTTAATTGCACCAACTGCTCTTTTACGTATTCAGATCTTCTAAACATATTGCTTACAATTTTAAGACTGATAAAAAATCCCCCATTTTTTAATAAATAATATAGAATCCGATCCTTAGTGGTTTAGCCACCATTGCGCATAACCAGTATATTAACGACTTAAAAAACCTGATACTTCTCAAATTTTTTTTTTTGATAGTTTGATAAGAATTTGATATTTGAATAATCGAGGCATGGAAAGTGTGTTACTGCCTAGCATTCAGACTAAAATCTTACTGGTCTAAAACATTAGATATTCTCTTATGCACAAGATATTAAATTTTTTGTTAAGATCTATATGCATGAATCGTTCACAGTAACACAGGGTGATGTGCTTGGTTACAACCCAAACAGAATAACCTCATTCCAGCAAATGTTTTTAATCAAGGGCAAGTAGGCTGGTATGATGCTGCAGAATTGTTTACTAGTGTTGTGGAAAGAATATTTTTAACTGTGTTGTCTGGAGTTAGTGGGGTTACTGTAGTAAATCTAACATAACAGAGCTGGAGAAAATTCACGCACAGCAGTTCGTGCTGCATACCGCTCTCTGCAAAGGAACTGGCAAGCGTGGTGGTGAGCGAGATTGCCTGGTGCCCTTTACTGGGATGCATGTGCATAAAACCCAACAGAACTGAATGCCAGGATTGATGTCAGATATTGGTTGTGCTAGTAGAAATGCCTGTCACTGAATGCCTGTAACTTCTGATGTTATGACTAAGAATTGCCGTCAGTAGATTTCTCTAGAGAGAAATATTTAATAGGAATCCTCAAGAGGCTATGTCATTTGCCCTGCTTGCTGTCTAGAGAAAATGTTTCCAAAGCCATTTAAAAGCGGAAGTCCTAAATTATAAGCTGAGTCAGTATCTTTTTCTTAAAAGATCCCATTAACCTCGTGGCTTCCCCAAAACATTCTCTGCTTTTGAGATATGTTATCTTAGATTTTGAAAAGTAATATGTGCTACATATGGGTATAAACCATTGCCATCAGTTGGCGGTGTCCTACGTAGTGATTAGGATCACAACCAGTAAAACACTCAGAGGTTAAAGGAAAAAAAAAGTACCTGAATTAATTAGAATTGCTTATTTTTATATGAATGTTTTGATTGGGTCGATTTAAAGCATTTCAGCCTTTATTTTCATGTATATACAACTATGTTACTTACTCACTGTTTGTTATGGCATGTTTTTCAATCGCATCTGTTTTACGGAGTTTTAACCTAAATTATTTCTTTCTGCTGGAGCTACGCTAGATGAGGCAGCCCACATACGTGCATCAGGTGCATCGTGGCTGAAATAGTCAAAATAACTCTGAGTGAAAAATTTGCAGGTTATCTGTAAAAAAATCCATATTAAAGAAACTGGACACAGAGAGAAGGAAATAACTCGGTCTGTGTTCTAGGCGTATCTTTAGACTAAAGAGAAATAACTTTTTTTGGTTGACGCAGCTCGTTTCTTTTCACGTGCTTCCTAGAAAGCTCTGTTGTAATATCTTTCTTAGTTAATCGATGCAATAGACTTTCGTTGCAGAGTTCGCATAATAATTATTTTATTAAAGTTTGTAAAGTGACTGGTTTTTGAACGGATGATGCTTGCATATTTGAATATTGTTATAAACCCCACTATGCTGTTTTTCAGAAGCGCAATTTGAGTGTGTAACTCACGCAGTCTGCATATTAAGTAAATGTTGCATGTAAATATGTATCAAGAAATAGGAAGAGGCAGGCTTGTGTGGGGCCAAGAACACAGCAAAGACCCTGGCAGTACAGCATGCGAAGATTGGATAAAACAGAGCACCACCAGGCTTTGGAGTATTAAGAGAGGGAATGGGAGGTGAAGTGATTGCTACCTATTGAAATAAATGGAGCTTGCATCTTGAGATGCATTTGGAATTGTAAGAAGTTTCTGGTTTATTGTACGCTTTGTTTTGGGTACGGAAGGGCTCCGTAGTCTCCCTCTTCCTTTTGAAGCAGTCGATTGAAACTTTTTTTGTAAAATAGAACGGCGATAAATAATTCAGACGTGTGCATATAGGTATCACTTCTTTGCATCTGAAGATAGTCCAAAGCTCTACATAACTTTCAAAACCAATCCAAGCCTTTTCATGCATCTGCTCCTAGCTTTTTTCCTTTTTTTAAAATGTTTTGAGATATGTAGGATTTTCCTAGGAAATAGAAAAATCTCTGATTATTTTTAAAACATACGTAAGTTGGCTATCAGATATCTCTTTTACAGTTATTTCTTTTTAATAGTATTTTCTGGAGAAAACAGTGGAACTACCACGTGCGTTTCTGCAATGGAAAAAACCCTGTGGAAAGCAAAGCAAGCAAATTGTAAAGGACTGTTAGTGAGATCATTCTCCAGATGAGACATTTAATTTCATGCAAATTTAGGACTGTAGTCCTAAATGACCACGTTTAGGTATGTGGTCCTAATACATCTGTTGTGGTTTTTTGTTTTTTAGATGTGCAAACAACATGAATGTAATCTAAAAGCTTTATGTGGGTTTTTTAATACTTCGAAATGGTACTACTTTTCTTCTTTTCATTTGAGCGTTCAGCAGCGATGCCTGTCCGGACAGGTATATGCTTTCAGAAGACCATCCTCATTTGTCTTTATCACTCGATCCACGAAACATAGAAGCTATTTGCAATTTATGATTATCTCTTTTGGTCCTTCTCGCTTTCGTGCTAAGAATATAGTCTGTTACAGAGGTAGCAGATGAATCTTTTTTTTTCTTTTCTTTGACCTTAATTTTATTTATGTTTTGTGGACAAACCCTGGACTACTTCAGTTAGATGAGACAAATCTTATCACCAGTTAAAGCAATGCAGTAATATATGTTCTACCAGTGTTGCATTTCATCTGATGTTTTATTTTTATTTTCCTTTTTAAATAAAATAATCTCTTTCTCATGTTTCTGAAGATTTAGCTAGAAATGTATTTTTAAAATATGGAATAATTGTCAGAATCTATGTCAAAGGTACTTGTTTTGTGTGGCCAGTAGATGACAGAGAAAAGGGAAAACCTAGAGTATGTGTTAGAGACAAAATTGGGTATTCCATAAAGCTAATTTTTAAAATTTGTTTTAGAAGTACCTATTTATGTAAGCAGGCTGCTTTTGAAAATGAGCTGAAGAAAGCATGTACAAATACAGGCAATAGCTTATGATGCTTTGGGCACGAGGCATCAGATAATTTCTAAGGTAGTATCAAATAACTGTGCTTTGGTAACACCTTGGTATCTTAGTAAGTGTTGCTGAAGCCACACTTTTTTTTGGAAGGTCACAGAATCATGATTCCTCTTTGGCTTTAGTCGTTGCAGTATAACAGGTTTTGACTCAGCTGTTGGACATGGTGAGGGTTAAAGCTTAGTATTTTAAAATAAACATCTGGGGCCAGCTAACCTTAAAATTGTTGAGCTTTCTGTCTGCCAGGAGATGTGCTGTTCTAAAACCCTGCTAGACCACGGGTGAGTGCATTGGATTAGACCCTGCAAAAGGTGCAATAGATTTCATCATCAGCTCTACTGGCATTTTTTCTATTCTGACCTCTCCGTTTTGCACTCTTTGATTCCCAGAACGTTTTTTGTCTCTGTGTGTGTATGTACATACTGTGTGTATGTACATATATATATATATATTTATTTATATGTATAAAAGATTTTTTTTAAAGGAATGCTTACCAAATTACCTGGCCAGGTTTGAATTGTGAATCATTTAGTGGAGTTTAATTTAAACATTTAATTTAAACATTAAACATTTAATTTAAACATTCATTAGGTACGACATAATGAAGGAATAAGTAAAAACTTCGTTAGCAGCAATGGCGAGATGGCGTTAAGTCTATCAAGTACCGTTGTTGTGCCATTTTTTTTCAAGAGAAAGGAATGAGATTATGAACGGGAGTGTTTCTCCTATACTGGCTTCAGTGCTGTCACCTGAACATATTTTAAGGACTATGAAGGAGCACTTCCGGCATAGGTATCGTATTCTAAATCTGCAGTTGTGTTTATATGTATGTTTGTATGGAAGTCTATTTGTGCAAGAGTGTTTCTCAAGGTAGCCATGGGACTACTCTGTCTTCAGAGGCTGAGGTTTTTTTCATGCAAACCTTTTGACAGGTTTTCTAGGGAAGAACATGCGTGTGCAAATATAATAATAAATAGTCACACAGTTATTTGTAGCAGTTTAAAAGACTGAAAAAAAAGCTTTGAGAGAAGAGATTGATTTTCTTAAAGGAGCATACTTTAAAAGGTGTTGGCAGTTTCTTTTCTCATTTCAGTCTTTGTCCTCCCACTCTGTGACAGCTGCTGCTCAGCATTTTTCTTCCTCTGCTTAGTCTTGATGAGCAGTGGAGGTTTGTTGGGTTTTTTATGTGTGTTTTCCTATTGGGCTTGACCTGAAAACGGTTGGTATTTACGAATATCATTAAAGCTAGTTGGGGAAGAAGCAGGTAATGCTGTGTATTTTGTTGGAGCTCTGATTTTATTGTAGACTTTTCACAGCTAGTGTCAACTATATCCTCAGTGCAGGGCCGAAAGGCTAAGTAGGCAAATATATCTTTCGTTAGGAATGGGTAGACTGGTTTGGAAAAATTAAACAGGATTAACAAGGAGCACTCCCAACGGAAGCTAAGCAGAAGTCTTCTACACTGAAACCAAATCTGAAAGAGCTGTTCTGCTTCAATTAACTTTCTGAAGCTCTATCCAGATTTTACCTATTGACAATCGTATTGTCATCGTTCAATTCATGTAAGAAGCATTAAGGACATTTTATAGTAGCTCTATATTTTTTTGTATCTTTCATCCGTGATTTGCTCCCAGTGTGTTAGAGTGTAGCTGACATGACAGAACTGTTCCTTCGTATAAACATATGGCTAAACAAGTAGTTTTACAAGTAAAGCAATTTCTGAAATCGGGCTACCTGCGAATCTTGTGCTATGTCCCTAAATTCTTATGCCACAATGTCCGCATTCCATTGCCAATGTTGTTGTGTGCTTCGCCCTGTACTCTTTTGCATTTGATCTCTGTCTCTAAGCCACCCTCACGCTATCCAAATCTTACTGTGGTACGTGCACAACTTTCCTTCTGTTCTCCTCTCACTATACAACACCACCGCCTGTCCCTTCTCGCCTTCCTTGACTGCTGCCAGGACCAACGGTTGCCTCTGCTATTGAAGACGTGTAAGGACCGACCATTTGGTAAGCTAAGAGCTGCTGAGTTACAACTTTTCCATCAGAATCTGTGCTGATGAGGTTTCCTCCTCTTAATCAGGCCCAGAGAGGTATTCAAATCTTGAGGAAAGTTGTAGGACCTAAATACTTGCGAGTTCTCTCTCCTCCATCAAATTGGTTGTAACTGACAAGCGAACTCAAAATTTTACAGGGGAGATGGAGATAGGCAGCATTACAAAAGCCTTATTTCTTGGTGAGAGCATGCTAAGCCACAAGGAAGAGTGTTTTGATAAAATTATGGGCAAGAAAACTTGTTTTGTGAGTATAAACTCTAGTTTTGCCGATGTATTAATACTAAAAACTGCAAGAAAACTGAGCATCTTCTACAACAAAATGTCAGTACTGTATTTCAGAAGATCTACTTGTATTAATACAAACATTCTACATTTTATTGTAGTGCGTTAAATGCAGAAGTGTATAATGCTTTCAGAAACATATACATACCATATATGTTACAATTCACCTGTTAAAAATGGGAAATATCCCAAATTATCCTAGTTGTACTAGGCCAAAAGTAACTTAATTTAACTGCACAATTACTTCTGTTGTTATACTGTCAGTGAATAAAATAATTATTTATGAAACGTTTTTGCAACAGATTACCAAAACGTTTTACTGCTCAATAGCAATCGTTGGATTAGGAAAATGGAGTACATCTGTGAGTAATGAGTTCTTAAAGCCGCTGAATGATATGATTTCTGAAAACGGCTGCTTGATGTCATTAGCCTTAAGCGTTCTGAGAAATAACTAACTCTATGATATAGAGTTGTCTTTACTTAATATTTTGTACTGAATTTACTCTGTACATTTATTAATATACACGAGAGATCTAACTGGAAGTCACTAAAATGAATATACTTGAATATACTTGAATATACTTGTAAAGGGGTAAATGATCTGCAGCACCAGCGAGCATGGTATACAGTTATAATTCTCTTTACACAACTTTCTAGTTTGGTTCATTTTCCTTTCAAATGACTTTAGCTGAAGAGGTGAACAACATAGCACTGAAAAATAAGGCTTTAGGGGCAGGCTTGTAACTGCCTGTTGGCTTCAGCGGGCTAACTCGCGATGCTGGTTGTGGGAAAGCTTGCCGGGTGTATCCTGCTTTTAGACCAGCCTGGCACTGCTGCGTTGGTGTGTCGGTGGTTTAGGTTCCAGTGTCTCACGGAGTAAGGTCAGACATGGGCAGCTTGGAGGCTCTTAGGTTCTGTGTGCTTAACATCTCCCTTGAGACCGTAAACTGAAAGCTGCAGCTTTGTTTAACTGCCAGAAAGCAGAGAAAGGGAATGTCAGTGTGCTAGCATCTTCCTCTTCCCTGAAACCCACTGTCTGTACCAACCACGTTACGCCCACAGATACAACAATTACGTGGAGAAAATAAACAGTATGAGTGACACTGAGAAAGGCAAGACCCTGTGCCATCTAGGCTGCTGCAGCCTTTTCAAAAAATGCATTCTGGACATCTGTGAAGCAGGTCATGAGGTAATTGAAAGCAAAAAATGGGAGTTCGACAGCAACATAGGAAGCGCAGAAGATGGGCGGGCTTTAAAGACCTCAAATACTTACTATTTTTCCAGACATATGGAGTAAGGGGTTCCTCTTGAGACCAGTGCTGCAGAGACAGATGCCTGCTATACCTTGTTGTCTCATGCCTTCATTCCTGCCACTTACTGCAGCTGTGTAGCAGACGTGAAAATTACCATATTTTGCTGCACGGGTTACCAAACGTTTCTTTTGGGACACCCTGTCCCAAGGAGAAAAAAAAAAAAGGCTTCTGTTTCTGACTCCTGAAGTTTGCTTTTGGCCTGGATTAATTTCTAGTCTTTGTTGTCCTCCTAGGCAGATATGCTTCTTTGTGCAGCCGAGTGGGAAAGAATGGGAAGGAGTCTTTGAATAACTTCCGGTATTTGTGTGAGAAATCGAAATGAAGGGAAATGTGCTCTTTCTGATGTTTTGTTTTGCGCAACAGCTGCGCTAAAATCAACATAGGGTGAGAAATGCATGTCCTACTTCTCGTTATTGATTTCCTCGGTAATGTTGTTCCATTTGTGCCCTTTTTTTCATGGTTCCGATTTGCGGTGTGTGTTTGAAAGGTTTCAGCCCCTGACAAGACGATGTATTCTTTTTCTGTCTTGCTGGCTAGCTTCCCTTCCCAACTTCTTTTCTGGGTTTTGCCCCCAAGCCAGATATTGCTGCTGCCCAGTTTCAGCCTAGATTACCTGGTGGTAGTTGAATTAATCATAACAGAATTTTAACATTTTTTAGGCTCTTTTGTCTGATTATTTATTAAAAAGACTAAAAATATACAGTGAACTCCGTGCAGAGTTTATGTAAGGAACTGAACTGAACAGATAAGGTTTTATTGGGGTGCCATCAGACTGGGTTTAAATTGTTTACTTCTCTGATTGACAAACAGAAGCCAACGTAGCAGGGAGAAAGATAGTGAAAAGAAGTGGAATGGTCACCTGTCTTCTCATCAAAAGCTATTGAATTGCTGTGGTTTACAGTACAGTATGTTTTAAGAAACCAGAAGTAGAACTGTTTGCCAAATCAGTATGATTAGATCTGGAGTTACTGACTTCACACTTCGATTTTTCCAAAATGAATTTAAGTTTTTCTTTTTGTGTGTATGTGCGGCTTTTTTTGTTTTCTGACCAGTATGAAAATCTCATCACAGAGTTCGTATAGAAGATAGAATCATAGCATGCTTTGGATTGGAAGGGACCTTTAAAGATCACCTTGTCCAGCCACCCTGCCGTGGGCAGGGACCCCTTCCACCAGACCAGGTTGCTCCAAGCCCCATCCAACCTGACCTTGAACACTTCCAGTGACCGGGCGTCCACAACTTTTCTGGGCAACCCGTTCCAGTGTCTCACCATCCTCAGCGTAAAAATTTTCTTCCTTATGTCCAATGTAAACCTACCGTCCTTAAGTTTAAAACAGCTGCCCCATGTCCTGCCACTACAGACCTTGGTAAAAAGTCTCTCTGTCTTTCTTATAAGCCCCCTTTATATATTGAAAGACCACAATAAGGTCTCCTTGAACCAGATTATGCTAGTTATTTGAAGTGTAGAAGCATTATTCACAGGAAAAAACCCACTTTTAATTTAAGAATATAGATATACAGTCTACATTACAGTGCAGAGGAGTACGGGCATCGTGATGGTTTTTCATACGGAACTGATCGGTATGCCCCATGGGGATATTGTAAATTACCAAAATACTCTTTGGAAGAGAAGTGTATTAAATCTATTTGCTTATTCTTTCAGTAAATCTACCTCTTTCGGTGCTGGCAACCGTTGCAACTGGCAACAAATGCCTTGAAGTTGCGGTGTCTATGGTTACTATTTCCTTGGAACAATAAACAACGATGGCTGAATGGTTTTTCCAGCCAGAAACAAGATATATTATTGTGCATTCATTTTCTTATTAGTAAGGCTGTTTCAAAGAAAGATTGAAACTCAGTGCTGTGTTAAAGTTGTAACATTAGAAATAAAAGAGATGTTTTTTGGTTCTTCCTGTAAGAGCTATGCTCTCAGTGGCAAACGCACGGAATAAGCGTCTGCTGCATATAGGAACTGAAGTATCAGTTTCTTCGTTGTAAATATTAACAAAGCTCGAGTTGTGAGTTGTGAAAGACTAGTTTTAGGCTTGTGTGCACTCGGGGATGGTAAGTGTTGCTGTCCCAGCCCTTTAACATAGAGTATGTCTGAGCTGTCGTGGATGCTTAGTACAATCGAAACTGGATGAGCAGGATGTAGTAAGCAGATTACAGCAATGTTTATTGGTAATTTGTTCTGATGTGGGAAGTAAAGGAGCCGTTAGGTGGTGTATAAGTAGGGCAAAATGAAGAGGTGCTGCGCGGCGTCGGACAGTTTGCAGTAACTCCAGAGATTTCTTGAAGGAGTAGGAAAAAAGTCAGCTTTGCTTAAGTAAGTTTGAGATAAATATGCTTTCAGTTTGGAAGGTATGTTTTCAGCACGAAGGATTAAGTGGACTTGGCAGTTCCTTAGAGCTTGACATTGATATTGTAATGAGCTTTACATAGCGGATTGCCAACACGTCCCCACTCTCTGTGCCCATGAGGTCAGCCCCGGGGTCAAATCGAATACCAGCGAGGTTGGCTTCCTCAGACCCTGCGGGACATGTCCCCAGGTGACACTCAGTCTCTTGAAAATCTGTCAGTTCATCATGGCTCGCTTGAAGCACTACTAGCTGAGGAGAAGGCACAGATTACACCATTAGCATCTGTTAGAAGCCGCCTCCTCCTCCTTCATGGCTGAGGCTTTGGTGAAGATGTGGATCAGGCTAGCAGGCAAGGTGACATAGCAGAAGAGGATGATGAGAAGATCTGCTTCTGCTCCATGTGCAAAGGAGGTGACTAGACCGCACAGTCCTTGTGCCATTTCAGGTGCCTCCCGTTTCCTGCTTTTAGGTAACGATAGTATTTCTTAACAGCAAGTGCAACTTTCTCCTTCATTTCCTTCCAGAGCACCCAGAGTAATTTTAATTTCTGCAGTAAGAGTGTGATGGGTTGCATTCTTTTTGTTTGAGAAAAGCCGACTGACTGCTTGAAAGTATAGAAGTGGAACTGTACTGGTACCTACAATGTTTAAAAAAAGATTGAAAAAAAAAAATCGTCATGCTTGTCATACTTCAAGGACATGCAAGACCTTGACATTTCTGCAGTGAAGATCATTGTGTCTGACATGTTTGCAGATTTTCGTCAAGGAGGTGGGCAGGATCAACCAGAAAAGGGAAATACAATGAAAATATTTAAAAGCAAATAAAGTGAACACAAAATCTTTGAAGTTAATGTAGAGAACAAACATAAATGAAAATAGCTTCTCTTAAATAACTTTGAGCTAAGAATGGACCAGGCATTGCTGTTATTCAGGAACAGTAGTTCCGGAATAGTAAGTTCAGATCATCTCCAGTGGGGTGAGATGAGGTAGCTCGGAAGGCCTGTACTCCCATGTTAAGGGTCAGCAGTGGCAGGTAGATGTAACATGTAGGGAAGCGCAAGAGTACTGTAAGAAAATTCCGCTTCCTGGGATGCCTGTTGGTCAAACAAATAATTGTGACCTTATTTCTCATAAGTTCTCAGGGAATAGATTTGTTTTGAAATCTGAATTTTAATATCTTATTTTGGGTTGCTAAGTAGCCATATGGTTACAACGCTCTAAGCCATTCGTGATATGGATGAGAGATCGGATAATAAAGTCCATAGGAACGTTTTTACTGCTATGAGTAGCTTTGGACTATCTGGCTTTCAAAACTTCAACGTTTTAAATGGGCCACTAGAAATACTTTCACAACTATTTCATTGTTTAAGGATAATCTTGTTCCAGTTCTGCAAAAAAACCCCAAACAAGCAAACCTCCACTCCCCTCAGTCTAGGAATGGAAGTGATCTGGAATACTGAATCTAGGCCTTTATCCTAAGAGGGCAACTTTCCCACTCGACTGAGGCACTGGAGGAGTTTGCACCGCTTCTGTAGCTCATTAGAACTAGAAATGGAAAAAATTCAAGCTTTGTGTCAATCACCTGGTTTGCAGCAAACTCATCCATGTGTAGCAGTGCACTTGCATTGCGCCTCTCGTTCTGCTCCGGGAGGTGCGAAGCCAAATGATCTGAGGGAGGTGGAGGGAACGTGTCGGACCTTTCATTCCTGTTTGGTGGGATGTCGTGCCATCATTTCCTGTGTGTGAGAAGAGGCACCTGCCTTCCTGTACTTGTTATCCCTCTTCTGTTGTGAGCAGGTCAGGATGGGTTCTGAAGGGGCTCTGAAGTTACGGTGAGTTCTACTGTAGTTTTGAACTTCTAATACTCGCTGAGACAAGTATAAAATCAGTCAGTTTTAAAACTGGACCAGAGAAACTTTAAGTCAGTCTCTTTGGCACAATTCTGTGCAGACCGTTCTTGCCAACGATTCCAGCAAGCGTCTTTGCGTCTATTTACAGTAGAAAGAGTTTGTGAAGTTTAAGATTTTATGTAATTTACACAGAGTAGAATATCGTTTATAATGCTGACTGTAAAGGCAGTATTCCTTACAGTTCCTATTATAGTAAAATAAAAAATAAAAAACAGTAGTAAATAGTTATTTGAAACCTACAATCAAAATTTCTTCTCTTCATGTGTGTATGATAGAAGAGGTACAAATGGTGTCACTTTGATATTTAATCTTTCTTTTGACAGTTTGTCACACTATTTTTTTCAAAGATTATTATTATTTTCCTGAAAAATGCAGATATGATATAAAATGATACCCTAAGAGCAACCAACGTTTTTTTTGTTTGTTTTTTTTTTTCCTTGAGAACTTCCAGATGGCCAAACCCATGACTTTCCATACTAAAGTGGGAAGTGACAGTTTCACCTTTGTTGTCTGTTTTCTTCCTGGTCGTATAGAATAAGAATGACCAAATACGAAAAATTTTGGGGTCTGTGTTTTGAAGAGCGTAGGCACAAGTTCAGTGTTGGAAAAAATCCATTGTGAAGTTGGCATGTATCAGCGATGAGCGATCTAGATGCAGTTCTGCTTTTCAGTAATGCTTACGGTGTGAATATCTACTGAGTTTGCTGAGCGTGCAACAGAGAACAGTTTTGGTTTGTTCTATTTTTCTTCTAAGTTAGAGGCAAGTTGCTGGATCAGAGCGTAAGAAATTCTGAATCCTATGGCCAGAAGCAAAAATTTGTCCCATGACCAATGTAACTAATTTTCAAGTTATGTGTTATGATAGTTTTGTTGTTGTTGTTGTTGATTTAATAGAGACTATTTTTACCCAGACAAACTAAATAGTTTGCAAAAGAACAGTTTTCTGTCGTGGAGTAAAGGTAGCAGATCTTTTCAGCACATTTTTTGTCATCTTCTCTGTGCTAAAATGTTCTTTCAAGGAAGAAAAATCCACCTCAATGCTGTTACAATTGTGAAGAGAGTTCCTTCAGGCCATTGTGAGAGAATTTATGTTAGTTTGCTCTCTGGGAGTGATACAGGCCTGTATAAATTGCCTTGAACTGCTCGTCATGTTGCGCTTGTGATTCAAAGATGAGAATATCTTTAGAAACAGATTTTCCTGTTCAGCGCTGTCTTTTCTTATTTTTGTCGTTTTTGTGCATACGGTTATTAATACAGTTCGTTGATGTTTGCAAAAGCTTTCCGTATCAATCACCCACTCATAAATTATAAGTACATTGAAAGATATTTACAAATGTTTTATGCTTAAGTGTTCTTGGTAAGGGTAAAGCTCCTACGTTTCAGTGTTACTTTCCATTGTTGTAAGCTAAATGTATCAGTTCAATTTTACACTATCTTAAGCTGTTCTACAAGTCATTTTCACAAATTACAAAATTAAAAAAAAATATAAAATGCTGTACAAAAAGTGAAGTGAATTTCTGAGAACTGCTAGCTTGCATTTTTTTAATGTTTGTAAGTATTAAATTTTTTCTCTTTCTACTGGAGACTGATTTCTGGAGATTTTCAAAATTATTGTTAAATAACATCGGTCAGCGTTTTCTATTTCTAAATTTTACTAAGATGCTCACACAAACGATACAAATATGGGTTACGTTTAGTCTGGGGGGATAAGTAGCAGCAACCTCCCCTCTTTATATTATTATTATTATTAACGTAGTCATTAATATGGAATGGTTGGATTTATATTAATTTCAAATCTCAGCAAGAAGTCATAATCTTGACCATTTCTGAATTCCACCTGATGAAGTGAAAATGAACTCAGTTGTTCAGAGCGTACTTAACTGAAACCTTATTACACACACTGCTCGTTCTTAAACTCCAGCTGAGTAGCAATCACTAGCAGAAGAGATTGTTGGGATTTTTACAGATGCACAATGGTTTCTTATCTTCATACATGTACATTTTCCTAGGGTAGTCTGAAACCTGAAGAATTGCTTTGTACTGCTTCATACTTAGAAGAGGTAATGTTTTAATTCGGTGTTAAATATATATAGTTTAGATTCTGCGGGGCCAATAATACTCAAATTTTTCGGGCTGCTGAGTGCCTTCACCTTCCACTGAAGCAAACGATTTAATGCAAGATAAGACACTGGCAAGGAGTGAAGAATAAATCTCTCTACCGATTTCAGTTAATGTGTCATTGGGGCAGAATATTTTCCCCTGACCCACTGTCTATTTCTCATGTCACTTCTTGTAAACAAGAAATGGCTTGAAAAGTGGCTCTGGAGAAAGCATTCTGGGATTTCGGCGTTTGTGGCATGGTGCTACCATGATAAAGTAGTGCTTGATTGACTGTTTTTCCCTATGAAACATTCATAAATTTATGAAGTAATGCTTATATCGGTATATCCTTTTTTTTTTAACCAGAGAGATTTTTGTCGTTTGGATAAGGGCAAATAATCTGTTTCTTGTAGCAAGTGATTAATAAAACATAATGAAGATATTGTTGGGACAAATTTTAGGGCCTGCTCCTTGACAGGTACAAATTGATACATCTCTAGAAATCAGTGGAGCAAGACCGTTTTGTCTCGCTTGCGCACCTAAGTTTACGGCAAAATAAAATTTCTCCCGTGCCCTGTTATCCCGCAGCATACATTGGCTCTGTTCCTAATTGGCACAGGGAGAAGGGGAGATAGCCGCCAGCTGGCTTTCTGCGTGTTCTCAAACTACAGCAAAGAAGCTGCTGTTGCTGAAGGAGGCCAGCTAGAGAATACCTCCTCATACCACTGACTTTGGGGGCATCGCTCACGGTGTGAGATGTATTCGACCTGCATGAAGATGTACAGTTTTTATCGTTTGCGTTTGTACGTTAGTTTGCATCACAGTGATAGTCAACTCTGTATTATAGGTTTTTGCAGTGAAATCTGGAGACGTAACGGCTGTCCTGCACTTACCGGTTACCTTTGGGGGCAGTAACTTGACCCCTTCATAAAATATTACTGCTCAGTTGCTATCTATACGTCTAAAAAAGTGTGCTGCAGTGGTATGCCTTAGATAGCGCTGCAGTAGCACAAAAGATATGTGGACTTGAGTCTGTTTTTACCTTTCTGTAGATGAGGTCAAATTTCCTTTACACGTGCAGATTTTGTAGCACACATTTAGGAGAGATGTCTGTGAAATACTGAGGTACAATGGACACTCGTTTATTAAATGCAGAGCTGTGAGGTGATTTTTCTTAAGGTCACTAGCTTATGTGGTGCCTACCTAGTAGCTTTTTTTTGTAATTCATGGTTCTTACGCCTTTTTCAACTCTGCTTGCGGAGAATTGGTGTAAGCAAAATTGTTTGGAAGATGAGAAATGGAAGTTCTGATATAAAGGTCACCTCTGAAACAGTAATGGATACAATCATATTGATTTAATCAAAACCACTTTTTTGTTTTTAGACTTTTGGTAGACAGATTTTCTTTAAAAATCCCAGTTGCTTCTAAGATGTTCTTTTAAATGAGTCGTTTTATACTGAAATTTGAAACCACGTTGCTAAATTTATGGAAATCAGATCAAAGGTGGCCTCCGTTTTCTGTGACCCTTTGCCAAATTCATTGCTTCCCAGTTTTGTGATTCATGTAGTTCTTATTTCTCCTGCATATTTCTTTGAATGAGATTGTAGATTTTAAAATGCTGCTGAAAATGGCCTTCTGATTTCCTATAGCAAAAAAATCCAATTCAAAAGTTGGAAGTATTTTGTGGCTTGAGAAGCTAGCGGTGTTTGTGCACTTCCCCAAAGCAACAGGAGCTGCCCCCCTCCATCCCTGACCTTCCATCATCTCCAGTGATGCTTTATTTGTTCCTTGAAATTATACTCTCCTTCAGTGTTGTTGTATGACTGCATACAATGATTTGTCTTATTGTATAGACTTATTGTATCTTAAAAAAAAAGAAATCTGGTGCTATTGTTACAGATTTCCTACAAACTGCTTGGACAAGAAACAATATTTTCTCTGTCACCAAAGTTATCTAGGCCAGTAACTTAAATTTATATACAGGAAAATGCGTCTATATCTGGCGAACAAGGACAAATTCGATCATATAATGTGAAGATAACATTCAGTTACTCTGAGTCTCATGCAAATTTTAGAGCAAGGTTAAAAGTGGCTTTCCTAAAGAACTGCCTTGGAATGGTCTTGAATGCCCGTTTCCTACCCTGCGAACCAAACTTCTGTCATCTTGTTTCCATAATTTTGAAGTATCCCCCAGTGTGGGTTTTAGGCTTTTTGAATTGATCACAGTAGTAATAAACAAATAAACAACTCCCCATCCCAACCTACATTTTTTCCCCCCTATAAATGCAGATAAAACAATTTCAGAGTTATTCAGAGTGGAAAGTATCATAAAGGTAAGGTAAATAAGTTACTTCAGTTATTAAATTTAGACTCTGCTCAGGTTCAGAATGGCTACTAGTAAACTTTCATGTTCTTGAAAATGGGAATTACATTACAAAGTGTTTATTTGTATAAACGTTCGAGTGCCAACAGCGTTTGCTTTGAAGTGATGTTTACCTTTTGCCTGTGCGGGCGCAACCGCTGACGTGCTCTTCTCCCTCCTTGCTCCGAGCACTCATCGTTCATATGGATGGGCACAGTTGCATTTTTGGCTGACTGTGCTTGGTGCAGTCTGTACTTTCGCAGGTCACAGTGCCATTTGGGCTTTGAATAATGGTGTAATATACTCATTGGTTACTCTTTGTCTGCTCTAAATAAGCTCCATAGTATGCTGTACAGTATGTGCAAATCCTCGATAAATCAGAGTTACTTTTCAGCAAAACCGGTTAGAAATGACCGATAAGTTTGGCTGTGTACTGCTGGAGTGAATGGAGCTTCTTGCGCTTGCATGGGAAGGCATTGCTGAGCAAACGGCTTTGATTTACAGACTATGCTGTAATTTTAGAAATTGGCAGCGTAAGGAGCTGTGAGACAGAATCGTAAGTATATTTCAGGATACACCTGTATTTGTACCGCTTAGTCAAATCAGTGTAGAATGCTTGCAGGACACCTCTAAGAGCTGTGCTTAACGTGTGTTTTAATCCTGCCGTTCAAAAGGCAGGCTTGCTACGACATTCTGGATTTATAATAATAGGAAAACCAGGAATTTATTACGGTTCAGTGCTTTCTTGCTCAGGTTCTTCTTTGGACATGAGATATGGACAGAAGTCCGTGATTTTTAAATAGGTATTTAGGCTGAGTCCTACCAAATAGATCTGTATCGTATTTATCGGTTTGACTTAAAAAAAAAAGTCATCTTACTAACAACCAATTTCTTCTCAGCGCTTAAGAAAAATGTTTTGTGGATGTGGCACATAACTGCTTTCTTGTTAAGGTATAATTTTGTTTTATTTTGGATCAGTCATGTGCCTCAAGTGTACGTTTTGTGCAGGTTGTAGAGTGCCACGTTTTGTTTCTGCAATGTCTTGAAGTGTTTTAATTACCTAGATTTTAACAATTTATTTTAATAGTTGGGGGAAGCTATCACTGGTATTTTTTTTTGAGTCTCTCTTTGTGCTCACAAAAGAAAATCTGGGACTGTTTTGTTCTTTACTTCAACTGTGCTGTTATGGAGGGTCTGTGCATGTGAAATACCCCCTGAAATTCTGATCGGTCAGGAACCCGTTTCCTCCTAGAACATGATCTTCCAAGGTAAAAGGCCAGCGGTGCTTATTTTTAAATACAACAGTATAAATCTTCTAGACTGTATTGCAAATATTTATTAGGCCTGTAGGAGAAGATGTTATGCGTTACAGGTACAAAGAGCTGTCATGTAAAGGGATGAGCAGTTAATGTCATCACTTTTTCACAGAGTGACAGTGACAAACGTAGTTTGCACCATTAAAACGGTAACTTTTACTGGTAATGTAAGGATAGTTTAAAAAAGCTGCACTAAAAGCTTGCTTTGTTTTGGATATTTTATAATTCTTTTTCTCCTAATCACAGTTCTGTCTTCTATTGATGGGACAGAATAGCTGTGAGAAATTCATGGGTTTTGAAAGCTTGGTGTTTAATGTTAACGCGATGTGATTGTTCTGTAGAACTGAACCTCTTCTGGGCTTGTGCAGATGCACTCGTCAAATCGTTCAGGTGCGTTCTAATGCAGGGCGGAACAAGGGGTGAGTGATAGGTGTTCGGAACAGACGTGTAACCAATGTGAACTTCATGTGTGTATGTACATATGGCCATCTATGTATTCTCTCCCCATAAAAATATTGTTCTGTTTTGTTTTAATGTGGATTGCTACGACTTGGCCGACTTATTTTGGAGGGGGACGTTTTTAATAATATAAGCTATCAAGAGCTAGCTTCCCCTTTGCTCTTTTCCTTTATTTCCTCCAAGCTTTAAGTTGAGAATAGTAGTTCAATGTATTTGTATTCATCGTGGAACAAACCTGTTACAGTGCAATTCGGACAGGCTCTACCAAATTAGAGAGCTAGGCCTCTGAAGAGAAGGTGAGAAATAGGAGCAATGACTTAGTTGCCTCCCCTCTTTTGTAATACTTCAGTGGCTGAGGGGTTCAGAGCGGGGAGGCTGGGGAAGGAAGTTTCATCTTTTGCTTGATCACATTTAATCCACTGCTGCTTATTTTCCAGAATATTTCCGTAGCAGAAAACTTGCGTGGCATTCTGGGTTCGGTGTGGAGACTTTCTGTGCTACTAGTCTTCCATTTTGTATAAAATACTTAAAAATAAATAAATAAGTAAAAATCGGGGCAGTGGTTGGAACTCTGTAAGCTCCCTGTCTCTTCGGTAGCATTTCCTAGTCGTGGGTTTAAGAAGTCGTTCTTTCTGGTTTAAGTGCTTCTAACTTCAGCGAACCTTGTTTTGCGTAATTTTGCACATGGCTTGCATTTGTTTGTGAGTGAAGAACTGTCTTCTCTCTGGCTCAATAGCCTGAGGTGTGCACAAAGCCCAGGCTTTATCTTCTTGAGTAGGCACGGTGCATTAAAAAATTAGGAACACAGGAACTGACAGGGCAAACGGATCCCCTTTCTTTGCTGTCCTCTATTGCAAACTAGTGAATTCTGCAGGAGACAGTTTGAATTATCTAGGATGGAAACCCACAGAGATGTCATTTTATTTTTCAGGACTTGTTAATAAAAGAAAACAATTACCTACTCTTGTTCCCTCCTCCGTGTTGTATGCTGCCCTGTGCTGCGCGCTTTGCGTTCAAGAGCGCAGTGCTGCTCCTGCCTGCCTTCCTCAGGGCAGCGTGCAGTCAGCTAGGAAAGAGAGGGGAGAGGGAGAGAAAGAAATCTGTAGGGGGTGGAGAGAAAGCGCTCCCCTTACAGGAAAGGTGTGTCTCTTCT
The DNA here is from genome assembly GCA_013398225.1 of Steatornis caripensis. Classification (NCBI taxonomy): domain Eukaryota; kingdom Metazoa; phylum Chordata; class Aves; order Caprimulgiformes; family Steatornithidae; genus Steatornis; species Steatornis caripensis. The sequence continues at coordinate 386,154 of VZSC01008266.1, forward strand.
AACACATGTTCAGACCACTCTGGGGTTGGTCTGAGGTAAGTACATCGTATTATGGTCGTTTGTGCCTGCCTGCTGTAATGGGTAGCTGCGTCTCGCTTGCATAATTTATCTCTTGGTTCAGTAATACAATCCCCGTGGTTTGGAGAATTTCGGGTACGGGAGACGAACGCCTTTAATGGTAACTTTCTCGCTGTGCTTCGCTATCCGTCACGATAATTTTGTGCTGTCTAAACAATATTTTGTGTTCTGAGGGGAGGGTACACAAGCAGCGTGTATAACGAGTAGCAACCTGAGTTGCTTTTAAGTCATAAGGCAGATACGTGAGCTTGTGAGAGAGGGAACGTCCATTATTAGTTTGCACAGCCAGAAGGCAAATGATAATTGCCTTGAAAACGTCCCCTACATTTTAATTTTAGCAAGGACGATAATAGAAATGATTCGTTATAATAGAGCCGTGTATGTAAAATAAAAACTAAACTATCACTGTTTTTGCAGGATTTATTACCTAGTGATGATGTTGTACCTGAAATATTAATCGACTGCTTATATTCTCATTAACAATTGTCACGCAGCATACTTTTTAGCTCATTGCAAATGCAGTGTTTTGGGATGAATTTCATAGATAACAGTAAATGTTCAAGATTACGTGAAATGGAAAGAGAATGTTTGCAAAGAAAAAAGAGCAGGTTACTAATGCACTTTACCGACTAGTGATTGTACTTTGCATGGTTTTCTATACTGAAAACTCACACCCTCTCCATTTGAACGTAATCTTTTTAAAATGCATTCAGGACCAGATTTTGCCTTGTCAGAACTTCACGTGCACTGTTGTTTCATTCTTTTCTTACTTTCAGACCCATATAATAACTGCGAATTCTATTTCTCTTTAACTTGAGCTGAGACGACAATAAGCGTAATATTCAAATATTTATTTTGGAGGTTGTACTATTTGTTTCTGAACTAACTAAATCTGTTAAATGAATAAAATTAGACTAAATATTTTAGTAGAACATGGAATGCATCACTGCCGGTGCTCCTTACTGGAAGTAGGAATGGAGGAACGTAGGTTGCAGAATGATTTTTGATAAAATACAGCAACATTTTGCAAGTTATCACGTGTTATGTAGTCAAATTTTGCTTATACTTGAATTTAGAATAGATGCACAGCGCAGTTTTTGCTGAAATTCAAATGGTACAGAATGTCTGGGTAGGGCGATACATTTGGATTTGCAAATGCTGATGTGAAATGCATAACTTCTCTGAAAGGAGTCAGCTGAAAAGGGATTCTCAAAAAGGCTTTCTTTGAAGGATTCAAGTTACATCTGAAGTATTGGCAGACAATCTGCCGTTCATCCATTTAGCTAGAAGTGCATCTAAGACCAAAGCTTTTTTTTCATCCCCTCCGAGAGAGACAATCCATAATTTTTTAAATGTTCGTATGTGGGCAAGGCTGTGAAACTGAATTCTGCCTGAAAATACCCAAAGTTGGAAAAGCACGGTTATGTAACTAGCATTGCATAATGACGCATTTAACGATATTCTAATAGGAGTTTACTTTTATCACTGTTTCTTTAGGAGAAAAGGTTGCAGGGATGTGACTAATTACCCTCCTTCTTTAAGGTTATCGGGTGTCCTAATTTTCAAGGAGTGTCCTTGCTAACAGGGACAACCCTGGAATCTTGGAGGCTTTGTTGAAAATGGGGCAACATTCTAATTTCAGAAAGATCCCATGTCAGCCAGATACCCGAGCAACTCCAGAGCCTCACGTGGACTCTGAGGACACCGCACCTGTTCGGGGTAGTACCAGTACTGGATGCCTCTCGCCTTCTGAGGAGAAGGTGTGCAATCCAGAGCTGCTGCAGCAGCCAGCGATCCCATTGCTGGGGTTGAGCACCGGCACAGACGCACAACTCCTACTAGTCTTAGATGTAAAGGAAATAAATTGTGGTTTCCTTTTAGAAGTGTGTTCAGTTTTTCCTTTCTGTAACTTCCCTGTAGCTGCGAAGCTAGTAACTAGTCATGAGAATGGGTGAGCCGAATCAGGTGCATTGTCCCTTTCCGCTTGAATGGAGAGACCGGGCAGCAAACGTTGGAGTGTTGGAGGGAATTTCCACAGTGGTTGAAGCTAAATTTCAAGGAGGGGCAGCTCACCGCACCCTCTGTTCTCAGGCAGTTGTCAAAAGAAAAAAGTGAGTTTAAGAAGCGTTCAGATTTGTTTGACTACTTTGTTATCTCTGTACTCAAACTCAGAGTATTTCATATGCATTTTAAAATGAGGAAATCCTGGGATTGTATAAGAGGTTATCCGAGTGCTACACAGAGAAATCTGTGCCTTCTGGAGGCAAGATTGAAACCTGAATTTGCTCTGTATTTTAAACGTGTGCCAAGACATCTCTGATTGCATAGATATCCATATCTTTTCTATGGAAGAGATCGCTGTGATGCCTCGGTTGTGCTTATCTAAAGTAGCTGTGCATGCGAGGTCCTTGTTGGATTTCACTGAAGTTTCCTATACTCGAGGAGATCCCGTGTAATGATGTGTTTTATTTGAATGAAAACTTTCTGGTTTTCCTAGCACAGTGACCTTACTAAATTTGAGGACTTAAACGGGAGACTGTTAAAATGTTAAACTCTTTCGGTCCCCTCAAGATTTTGGGGAGGGATTGCTCCGCAGTGTTTATGGCGCCTAGGACTTCTGCATATTGGGTTCCACGGTTGCCCAGGTAGGCAACTCTCTTGTAAATGTAAACGGCTTAGCAGGGTATTTAAGTACACAGTCGTCACATTTGGCCTTGTAATCTAACGCGTAAACTAAATAAGGAAACCGCATGTATTTTTCGTGCATGATGGTGTGTCAGGACACACCGGCAAACTTTCCTTTACTGGGTTTGGGGTGTTAGAACGTGTCACAAACGCATAGGCGCTGTTTGTATTATAGTGACCACTGTTTTTTTTTTTTTAAAGAAACTGTTATAGTTACTGTAGCTTTATTTTGTAACAGTATAAATACTTGGTATCCGTTTATCAACACCTCAATGCCTTTAAAAGAATGCAGTTTTTTATTTACAACAGCTGACTCTTACCTGGGTAAGTGACAGTTCTAGTATTTCATTACTTCCCCTTCTGTCGTTTTGCACGATTGGATTTCATGCATCTGCCATCTCAGTTTCTTTTCTTTGTTGGAAAGATTTCATGTACTCCCACTTCTTGTAATTAGAATAATGATGCAAAATATTCTCAAGGTTAAGAAAACTGCTGGAACCACAAAATAGAACATGAACAAGCTGTAATTGCCTAGTTTCTTAAGGGAAGATATGAAACTCCCAAAGAATTATGGTAGTCTTTTGTGGGGAAGGTATACTGTTGGTATCAAGGGAAATGTCAGTTCTTAACAGTTGCTGATAATTAAGGGCCAAGGTTTCAGCTGAGGGGAAGGAACGATTTCGCTTGTGTTAGAGCCGATGTGCACCAAGTGAAAGCATCTGTGGAACAATTTGTAAGCTATTTAATGTTGTAAAAATCAACTTAAAGGAGTGTTTGCGTTTTCTTTATTAATTAAGTAGGGAACATTTCAATGATAATGCATCATGTGGATTAAGTCCTGCAGTTCTCATTGCTGTTAATGGGATTTTAAGTATTAGAAAATCCATACGCATCATAACACAAAATCTGTTTCAGAGTGCCTTAGAAAGCTGTTCAGCCGCTATTTCTGAAACTTTGGGCGACTTTAAGTTGCCCAAATCCAATCTCTGTTGGGTTTGCCTTTAAAAGACTACTGCTCTGAGCTCCACTGCCCAGTCATTTCATCTGAGTATACATACGTATTTGGTTAGCAGGTTGTAAATTTAAAAATGCTGGAAGTGTTACTGAATCCCCATACACACAGACAGCTGCGTTCTCTGTAGCAAATGCCTTTTGCATGTTTGCTGCTTCTGTTTTTTGAAACTGTCTAGGCAAGCTGTAAATGATGTTAATATTTGGGCAGCACAGCCAAACTGCTCTGTGCCTGGCGAGGTTTGGCAATACGTAGGTATCCGAGAAGCAGAAGTGAAGGTATTTGTTTGTTAACATAAGATGGCATGGGAAAGCTGTGCTACAAAGCAGTATCAATAGATTTTCTTTCACCTGAATTCCGTGGTGTATCAATACTAGTCTTTGTCTGTCTTCTCTGTTGGGTCACAGTTAGTTGGAAGAGGTTTAAGGACTTGCTCCTGCTCTCTTTAGACGCTTTAATGACTCCTTCGTTCTCCAGCTTTTCTACTTGTCTGTGTTCCTTGACACGTGATATGACAGCAGCGCCTCTACTGGTGCCACTGCCAGAGTCCCCGTGTTCCCTTCTCCACAAAGTACGTCTCCAAGGGTGCTACAGCGTTGCATCGCTCCTGCTGCCCAACTGCTGAGTATGAGGCAATGCTGTAAGACGTTTAAGAACTAAATTAATATTTTTACCTGTGCTAAGAGGTGCTACCACTTGTTGTCTGTGTTGCCAACTGCCTCTGTGTTTCTTTTTCTAGATGTGTGCCGATTTTATTTTGGTTAAACGTCAATGAGACTGACTTCATGTACGCGCTCTGTCTGTCAATATTGTGGCTCCACTGAAGCACTAATTGATTTGGTGCTTTGGTTTTCCACCACTTTATGTGATTCCTACCCCCTCTTAATGCGTATTCAGACCTTTCCCCCAGCAGAGTCCTTGTGGATAGATTTCAGTCTTTGGAAAGGTGGCCGAGTTAATAATCTCAGGATGCTGCTCCGATTTGCTTTTCTTTGTCCGTACGTGCCTCATTTTTCAAACTGTGTTTATGAAACAAAGGTACAGGTGATTAAAACTAATAATCTGATAGTGTCTTACATGGACCCTAAACGTTCGTGTTCAGGCTATTGTGTTCTCTTCTATAGTATAAAACTTCCAATATAGCAGAAGTCAAGATTGCTTTGAGTATTTTTGAGAGTTATGCAACCTGCTAAAGCTAGTAAACAGATGGGTTTTTTTCTGACAATCAAAATTATTTTTTTTTTTTTTAGCAAGGCTGGCTTGATAGCATTGTGAATGGAGATTTGTGAGTATATCAAACTCCTTCATTGGTGGGAGTTAAGTCCCTTAATTCCAATATTTTGTGCACTGAAGGAAAACAGTTTTTAAAAGAATCTCGCTCTTATGTGGCTAATCCTATATGTAAGAAATGTAGCTAATATTTATTTTGTAAGATTTGACCTTGAGGTTCAAATGTGTTTCTGAAAAATGCACTCTAGGTTTAGTTTTTTGATCAAATGGATGTGCTTCATTAAATGTAAATTTATTTTTTTTTTCCCCAGCGCCAATTATGAAAATCTATCCTTGATGCTGAAAACGAAGTTCTGTTCCCAGTGACTTTGGCAAATTATGTCCACAAACTCTTCATTTACTCTCAGCGGTATTGTACAAATGATGGCATTGTATAAGCAATGAAAGCTGTTTGGTACGGCAGGTAGAACTGAAATGCTGTGTCTATGATGCTTGAGCCAAAATCTGGCCATTAGACTTTTTAATAACTGTCAACTCCTTTCAACTTTTTTTAACTTCCCCTCTCTGTTTTAAACTTGTGAAATTGCATCTGGAGTCCTGTGACCAGTCCCAGTCTCCCCAGTACAGGACAGATACGGACAACCGGAGGAAGTCCGGTGAAAGGCCGCCAGGGCAGGGGGCACGTGGCACACGAGGAGAGGCTGAGTAAGCTGGCGTTGTTCGGTCTGGAGAACAGGTGGCTTAGGTGGGTTGAGTTTACTGCTTTCTTCAGTTACCCACGGGAGGGTTGCAAAAGAAGGCAGAGCCAGACTCGTCTCCGAGGTGCGCAGCAAAGTGATAGAAGGTAATAGATACGCGTTGCAGGAAGGCAAATTGAGGTTAAATATAAAGCAGTTTCTCACCAGGAGGATGTTCCAATACGGGAACAGTGACCCAGACAGGGGTGGGAAACTCCACCCTTAGGGATATTGAGAGCTCAGCTGGGCAGGACCCTGAGCAAGCTATTCAACATTTGAAGCTGGCAGCGAGTTGGACTAGATGACCTTCGAAGATGCTTTCCAACCTAAATTATCCTGTAGTTTTGTTAAGAAGGTTAAAAAAAAAAAAAGAGAGAGAGAGAGATGTTTGATTTGAAGTTAATTTTCAAAGTAGAAATGCGCGGAAGTCTGAGCCTGCGTTTTCGTGAGTCACATACAACTCAGCGTGATGGGACCTCTGTGAGTGCTGTGCTGTGGAGTCAGTGGGTCCTCTGGCAGTCTTGGAACACTGATTTGAAATGGCAGTTCATGCTTAACAGTTGTTATGGGAGGCTGTGCTTTCAGCGTGGCCAGCTTGCCGTTCTTTTTGATGTTTTTGTATTTTTACATGACAGATTTGTGATTTTTCTGTGTTCTTTTTAACTGATTCCAGCAAGTGGAATTCATACAAGTAAGAGTGGAAGGTGCAGAAAGAGGAGGGGAGGAGTAAAAGCAGCACAGCCTTGTCCTGTGTAGGGAATTCAAAAAACGTTGCAGGTGTCATCCCCAAGTTCTTCCGTTTTAGGAATTATTACTGTGTTGCTTGCAAGAATGTAAGTGCCCTGCCCCGAATTCCAAGACGCTTTCCATTTACTGTGTAAAGTTACATAAAAGTTACAGTAATAAGGAAAAAAATGTTGACTTAATCATGATTGCGTGAGTCCGTGTGCTTCTTGCCATGCAAGAAGTTTGACTCTTGTTTCTGCAGTGTTACTGTAGTGCTTATTAATGAATGTTTGTGTTGTTAAAGCACTCTTCATGCAAGTGTCAGCTTCCATTATGTGAATTATGCTGCAATGGGGTGAGGGTTGCACCATAAAATAGTAAACAATACATCACGATAAACTTCTTGTTAGCGGCTTATATCTGAGCGGGAGTTGCAGAAAAAGAAGCAAATGAGCTATGAGAACACTTATACTCAGTTAACATGAAGGTGGCGCTTCTAAAATGCAGTGTCGGCCGACTAAGGTTACAGGGATTAAAAAGTAGTCGGTAACTACTACTCCCTCCCTTGTTAAAGGGATAATCGCTAGGGGAAGTCTCACTGCGATTCCGTGGCCTTACGGGTGTCTCACTGCATCCGTCAGAGGCCTTAGTGGGTAGGATCAGCAGGCAGGGCAGAGGTAGGGATCAGCCAGCCTAGGTCAGGGTGGGACCAGAGTGCTGGTCGGTTCCGAAGCCAGAGATCTGACAGTCAAGAGACTTCTGTCCTCATTTCAGGGTGTTTAAAAAAAAAACAAAAAACCAAAAAAAACCAAAACCCCAACATTGTTTACAGAGGTAGCTTGCTGGCAGTGAGATACTCCTTCAGACAGGAGGTTTCCAACAATTTTAAGATAGAATTGTTAAAGGGAATTTTAGCTGGATAAAGCCTGAAACATTCGAACTGCATTAACAGTAGTTGCTGACTCATTTTCCTGTAAGGTGTCTGTGGCGCGCTATGTTGGGGTCACTCTTTCTCTGACAAGATTGTTTTAAAGGACTCTTTCAGTACAACTCCTTCCGTTACCATTGCAGTGTTTGCAAATGTACCTTACGTAATGGTCCTTCCTTCTGTAAAAGTTGAAAAGCCTCACATACTGCTGTTCCTGCTCGGTAAGTAATTTGGTTTTGAAATCTTGACCCTTATTTGCAGGGCTATTTCTGCAGTGTTCCTTTTCAGTGTTTTATCCTGGCAGAGGATTCGCAGGTACCTAAGTTTGGCTATAGTTCTTACGCCTAATGCGTAAGCGAAGATGTTACAGAGCACTTGTTTACAAAGTTTTCTTGATGCAAAGTTACTGGCCAATGCACTGCTGCGTAAACGATGTCTTATCTGAAAGTACACTGGAAGGTTAATTCTGGGAAAGGATTTTAAATAATGAGAGCCAGTTCCCTGTAAGAGGGAGACATAGGCCTGAGGCCATAATCCAAAAAAAGGAAATCTGTGTAAATAAGAATCTGGGGATAAGACACAGCAGGTCGTGAACATCAGTAATACTGAGTGAATTATTTAGTATGGCATAGGAAACAAAAAGATTATAGAGAGAAGAAGTAGAACTAGCGTTTGAAATGTGTCTACATCAGCAAGTCATTTGGTGCATTAGAAGCAGATCAATAGCTTGAAGCAACCAGCGTTGAGGCCCCTGTATCTGTGCAGGTTTTATGTTGGACTAGATTTAGTCTGAGCCTTTGGACCGAAAGTACTCACTCCATGTGACTGGAAGCTTTCCAAAGACCTCCGATTGTTTCAGGTCTGTATGTGCTGAATGCTTTTGGTGTGAACCTGCAGTGGGGCTTCCGCTTTGTTTCCTCCAAAATAAATGTAATTCAAGAGCACCCAAGCTGTTCTGCAAACTGCATTAACGTACAATAAAAAGGGATGGTTGTAGGAGTTTCTTCACAACTGCCGTGTTGTTCAAAACCAAAATGTGGATATAGGGCACAGCGACGTCATCTGGCTGCGGAGCCTGTTGTAAAAACGCATCATCTTGTCCTCTGATGGAGGAGCAGAGATCCTTCTCTCTTAAAGTAGAACTTATCAAAATGAACTATATTGAGTTAAATCCATTTTCTTTTGAAGTTGATGGTAAAGCTTCACCTGATGTAAATGGGAGTAGAATTAGGCCAACGCCGATCACTTAAGGGAAATGAAAATCTAGGCTAGAGAAGAGGCGAAGATCAACTCCGCACAGATACAGAAATAGTTTCTGTGAGTTACTCCACTGGTGACTCCTGTGTGCTTTAGTATGAGTTGGAGGGCTCGTTTCTAGGGCAAATGTCATTTAAATCATTGCACCAAGTTTTTGCGCCAAGGCAGTGGTTATCAGCTGGTAGGATGCAGCTGTCACGCAGTTCTAGCTGCAGCACAGCACTTCTGTTTATGGACATTTTGCTTTTAGACTGGCAAACCGTTGCCTGTAATGGTATATTTTCATAAGCCCTTTTCTACCGCTAAAGCTTTACTGTTTCTGTTACTGTTCTTCAGACTTTCATGACGACTTGTGAGCTGGAAGGAAATACCTTCCTATTTGTAGTGCTGAGACACTAGCTTAAGTGAAAGTGGACTGAAAGACTTAAGAAAATGAACACATCAGCAATATTACTCCACTTTTTACTGTGCTTTTTTTACTCTAATTTTCACCATGATAACCACGTTCAAATCTCTGCGGGAGGATGTCCCCGGTAATCTGCATATCTGTTTTTTTTTTCCTGTACTGTGAATAGTGATGCCTGTACAAAGAAATCTGTGTTTTGCTAGCCAGTGCTGTGGTGCTGAGGACTTTAACTCCTTTTCAGTCACTGATTTGCTCCTTATTTGCTTTTCTTGTGTTTGGACAGAGTCTTTCTAATCTGCTCTGGAATAGCAGAGAGGCATATATCACTGGAGTAAAAGAAAATAGGCTGTTTAAGAGGTGTGCTGCATCTGTGTGCTGGGATTTCATCCTGGTGCGTGAAATGTCTTATGCAATAGAAATATAGCCTGGCTATGATGTGACTTTGGGGGAAAAAAAAAACCAACTGTCAAAAGGAATGACGAATCCGCCCGTGTTTCTTGTGCAATTAAAATGGCAACTTATCTTTGCGTCATTCATGTTTTTTCCTTTCAAACTGGTGAGCTATTCTGAAAAGCAGAAGCTCACGTCTTTAGGTCCTCTGGCTTCTGTGCATCTCTGACTTGGGTGCTGCTTTATACTGCTGTAACCCTGGCGATGTTTTAATCATAGGAGAACAAGCGCCTTGCAATTCTGGCATGACTTCCTGTCTACTCTGACCTGCATCCTCAGTTGTATTAATCTGACTGTTGCCCATTTAAGCATCGTACTACATCTTGAGTGACAGTGGGGTAAACAAATTCGGCAAATAAGCCGTCGTTCCCGTGTGCTCGCAAGTGGCAGGTCAGGTCAGCCAGAGAAACAGATAAACGAGAGGACGCACGCAGGTTTTCTTGTGTCGTTGCCTTTTGACTGCGGTGTAAATGAAGAGCATGAGTACACAGAGTGCTACAAGAATGTTTTTCAGTCTGTTAAAATGAGGTGTGCGTGCTTTTGGGCGTCGTAGGAAGACACTGGGGAACTGCAGCTTTGAAAAATGGTTAACTGAGTTTTAGGTGATAGATGGACGTTTTTACTATTTGTATAATTTCTTGGAGGTCACTTGAGTTGCCGTTACAGAAACGGGTATGTTCCACTCATCGTATTTCCACAGGTGCAGACTCCCAAGGGCTAAAAATATTTTTTGACAATGAGAATGTAGGTATTTTTAAAAATGGTTATGCTAGAACTTGGTAGTTTTGTTCTTGCAAGAAGTTACAAAAAGCAAGACAATCATCGGGTTGTTAAGGAACGCATCTGAGGATGTTCATTTTCAGAGAAGGCAAAACAATAGACACACGAACATATGTGCAATAAAGCCATGTTTATTTAAATTGCTTACCTACAAAAACTTTACATTGATGCACATAGAGCGCGCTGGGTTTAAATAGGCTGCAGCAAGAGGTGGCATCTTGCTAATCCACAACCTGGCTGATGATGGCTCGCTGAAGTCAAGAGCAGCTTGGGTACGTGCTGTGGGTTAGGTGCGTGCAAATCAGACACGCGGGTTATGTTTTGATTACTTTTGCTTAATTTTCTGAGGTAAGGTTGTATTTCTATTTTTAGGGGTTGTATTCAAGCATGCAAATATTGTTGTTGGTGAATTGACAGCAATTTTCTTTCGTTATTCTGGAGATTGTGCTGGGGACTACTGTCACTGTAAAATTTCTGATTCTAAAAACAGATTAAGAGATTACTTAAAATTATTAGAAGCATAGCAATTTTAAGTCTCTGATGTGTGAATTATTTCAGATGAGTCCACAAAACCTATGTAAGAAAACCAAGTGTGTTGTCAGGAGGTATGAATTTGCTTCTCTTGGAAGTACATAGGAGTTGATTAGTATGAGTACGTTGGAAACAACTGCATTACATTTTTTGTTTGCTTGCAGATTTCAGATATTAAGTCAATGCAGGGATTGTGAGTCAATGCTCCAAGATGAATGTTTGGGAAATGCCAAAGTTTAAGAGCCTGCGTTAAATTGGCACACCTTGTACACAGCACGCTACAGATGCAATTAATAGTATTGCTGAGTTTAGCTGTGTTACAGACGTGTTCAGCTCTAGCAAGGGTCTTTGCAGAACTACTGACAAAATACGGGTAATTCCTCGTTGCACCTCTACCTGTAGAGGCAGAGATTTAATTTTATTCGTTCCCTTGTAGATGTATCCACATCTGTAACGATAAAATACATTTCTTCTGGAATCCTTCACTTGCCAAGTATTTGTGGCCCTGGTGTCAGATTAAGTGGTGCGGCTTTCTGGTAAATCTATGATGGTCATTCATGATGGATGAATTTCAAAAGTTTAGTTGTGACATGAAGAATTCAGAGACGTACCAAAACCGTTTTGGTTTAGAAGTGGGAATCAAAATATTGTGGTAACCGACTGGTTTTCCTGTAGCAGAGTTTGTCCCTGAAAGAATTAAGAGCCCAACAAATCCATAAAGCAATGTACTGTGGTACTAGATGTAGCTGAAAAAATGTGAGTAATCCATCTGTCATGTCATTTTGGGAGGTATTTCTTCCAAATGTCTCAAGATACTTCTTCCAAAATTTCCCTTTTAGGCAGTTATTGATACTCTGATAGGAAATGAACACAAGACTTGATTTCATTTTCAAATAATCACTTTATAGTCAAAAGCCGGAACATTCTGTGTTGGCTCACTTTTTGAGAGGTATAATCAGCGGAGTACCATTTTTTTTTCCCCCAGAAACTCTATTTAGAAAGAAGAAAAAATATGCTAAATTTCTTAAGATCTCAGTATCCCTAGAGTAGTTCGACTTACAAGAACAGTTGTTGCTTTCACTCTTTAACTTTTCAGATCTGCTTGGAATCTAAAGTTAAAGGTGTCATTTCTGGTGAATACATAATGAACAGCACTTAAACTAATTTAAACGGAATGTTTAAATCTAAAATTGTTGCTGGTGCATGTTGTCTGAGTTATTTCGGTGGAAGTCATTGCGCGCGTGCACACACACACGTTCTCACCCACTCCCTCCACCCCCAAGCCCGGTTTTGGTCTCTACAAAAGAAGCCGTGAAGTTTGCTAAAGATGTTAGAATTTGGACTGTTTCGCGAAGTGTTAGTGCCTGTAGTCTTCTGATACGGAAAATTTGTGGGAATGTAGGAAGCTTGAGTTCAGTCCCCTATTCGTTTTATTTGATTTGAGAATTAAGCAGAAGTCTCTCAGCTGTCTAGGGAATATGCTAGTTATTAGTTTACGGAATTATTTTCACACTTTCTTTTGCTGACCATTGAATATATGGTGGTTTGGTTTTTTTTTTTTTTCCTACAAAGTATAACAGTTTCAACTTGAGAGACTAGAATCATTGCATTACAGTCTGCGTGATCAGGTATAGACCTTGGCTGGGGCATAAAAGTGCGGTTTGGTATTTTGAGCCCGCTGCTGGCCACTTATTGGCATTGCTGGCAGAAAGGAGCAGCAGGTAGCGTGGAAAGCCCCGCTTTGGTAGCATCATAGGTTTACGCTAAGCTAAAACCGCTGGGTAATTGCAGACAAATGGTGCAGTTTGAGCGATGTAAAACTAAGATGCTTATCGAACAGCTAGGTAATACTGAAAAAGGCAGTGCTCTACAGAGCTGCGGGAAGAGGCTTTTGCTGCTCCGTTTGTGCTGTGCTGACACTTTAATGACCGTGCTGTACTGGTATATGGGAAGTTAAACTACTGGAAAAGAGTGGTTTTGTTGCTTTACCGTCCCAAATAGACTCATTGTTTATCTTGCAGAATATATACAAGGTCAACGAATTACATATATATGTGTAATGTATATGTTTAAGAAGTTATCCAGTGCTCAGTATAAACTCACAATTAAAAAGGGTACATAAAGAAATTCAAATTGACCTAATGCCGACACCATACTAAAGCGGCAAATTAATTATCAAATTTTTTACACCAAATGAGTGTTTAAGAAAAAGAAAGGAAAAAAAAGAAAAGAAAATTCAAGGTCTTAATACGCTATCCGGACATCTGGCATCTGTTGTGTAGTTTGTGAATAAATGGAGGTTCTGTTCCAAAATGGAAGATTTCACTGAGAACGCTTGCTGTCAGCCCCTTACAAAATACCTTTCCAACTCAATTGTTTCTGCTTATCCCCATCACCGTGGTTAAGAGATGAGGAGGGAGTTGTTCCCAAAACAGACAAGTAATTTGCTGGAAATAGATTTTTAGATCAACACATTTGATTACAAGGAGAAATCAAGCTGAGCTAGTGCACTTTGTGCAACACAGGTCTGTGTTCTCTGCAAGAGACATGGTTAAAATCAGCAAACAATCATGCTCTGTAGCAGCTGAGGCATCCAGATGGTCTCAGTTTATCCCTCATTAAAACACATTTCAGTGTTCCAATCTTTAGATAAAGATAGGCTTGAATAGCCGTGGCAAGGCCCATATCCTAGAAGAAAGGTCACAAGCATTTGGACAGTTACAGAAAACACATCTCAGAGCAACCCAGTGCCCAGTTGCATACCAGTATGCAACCCAGGTTGCAGACCAGTTTGCATACCAAAGGTAGGCAGCTTGCGCTCTGGGAGGCTAGGGAGGTCAGAGAGGTAGGTGGACAAGCCCCGGTCCTTCTAGCGCGGTGTGCAATAGTCTCTTGCCTGTCTTGCGTTGGTGTAAGAGGACGTCCAACTGAAGTTACTGATTTTTTGCTTTTCTGCAGATATTACGGCTCTCTGATTTAGTTGGTAGCCTAGGACTTGATGTTACTGATTTAGTTTCTTGCAAGTGAAAGCAGCACTGCGCTGTGATGACAAAAGCGAGTGCTGCGGCACGTGCGCTTTGCATTAATGGTATTTCTGTTAGACCCACGAGAGTGCTTGTGGATGGTTTTGTCTGTACCTTCTCCTTCTGCCGTTACTTGAAGGAGGCAACAGAAGAAGAGCGGCTGGAACAATCCGATCCACGTGTGTCAGATGGCCACAGAGTGCCGTGATACTCATCTCTAACTTTCCGTCTTCCCTCATTTGCCAGGGAATTAATGAGGACCCCAGTTGTGCTGAAATTTGAGTATGTGCTGAAGGGCTTTGCTGGATAGGATCTATGTATCCTGCAGCTAATTATGTCATTAATTAATCTATTATCTATTGATGACCAGCAAGAGAGTTGCTGAGAATGATTCAGAACCTACATGGAAATTCTTAAAGTATTTATTTCCTGTAAGTTGATAACTCCTTACTACTGCTCGGTAGCCACGATAAATCCTTGTATAGAGTTATAGTTAAGATATTAGAGAAAATTCTTGTTTCTTACTTGTTCTCTTGGGGTTTTTTTTTTCACATATGCAGCTAGCTAATATAGTTTGAGATGCAGAGTGGGAAGATTAATCTCTCTTCCCCCTTGCAGCTCCTAAGGAAGCTACAGCTTTGTAGTTTCAAGAGAGAACATTTTATTTTTAAGTTGCTATTAATAGAACAGAAAATTAAAAGCTCATCACGGTTAGGATAAGATCCCGATTGAACTTGACAAGTAAGAAGATATTTAATAAAAGTACCAGGCATGATGATGGCTTTAAAATAAATCTGTGTGTTAATACCTAAATTATGAGGCGATAATCTGATGGTCTATTTAAAAACGCATTTGTAGGAGGATTTTTAGGATGACCCAATAGATAATGTATGGTTGTTAGTATGTCCTGTCCTACTGCTTATATTTTTTGGCTAATTGTATGATTTTAAGGTTGGGCAGCAACGTTCTACATAGCTGTGATCGCTTTTTATCCATCAATTGATGTCTGCTGCTGTTTTATCAGCTTATTTTTCTGAGCCACCAGCTAGGATAATGTGCTTGAGGGAAAATTATACCCTACATCAGTGGTTTTGTTACAGCATGTTGTACGTTATTGGTAATTTGAATGCACCCAGATAAAAATAGAAAGGTTAAGTAGTTTTCCAAATGTTGCTGCTGTGAAGCAGAGAGAGAGCAGCGTCTGTACCACATACATTTTTGGAGGGAAGAGTGATTACTTTTTTTTTCCCCTTTCAGAAACCCTTGCTAAAATTGATGCTTTCCTTAAAGCTGAATGTAAAGAGCGGTTTACTTTTGAAATTTCTCTCCCCAAACTCTTTTTATTCTTTCTGATGAATGTTGAGGATGAACGAGCCTGGTGTGTGTGAGCTTTTATATACACATGCATGTCCAGAAAGTGCCTTCCCGTGGGACGGGTGGTGTGGTTTTTTGCCAGTCAGGAGGAGCTGCAGTCACATGGCGATGATTGCCCTCTGCAACCGTCTCCTCAATCTGTCGACTCTAATGCCGTGGGTTTAGTTTGCTCCTTTATTTTTCTCCTGGTGGTGTCAAATGTTTCTGATCTTTCTCAGATGTTTTCGGTAGAAGGGAGCAATGCCGTTTTTGTGGCTGATATACAGCGTGTATCTACGATTTCTGTAAAGCTGTAGTTTGCAGTTTCTTGTCCGAAACAACTTACTGATTCTCTGCGTATGAGAATAATCTGTGCAGGGAGCACCTAGCAAAAATTTTGGATTTTGATAGGGTTGACTGATATAAGTATACTTTTGATCCTTTGTGAATGTCCTATTTAAAATCACTGCAGAACATCACTGTACGACTTTCAGCTAATGCCCACTGAGATTTAAAGCCTCCTTTTTGGCTGCTCTCTTTCTTCAGAGTGACCTTGGCTGGCAGTTTCTGTTGTACAACCGAGTCCTGCGGGGTTGGGGTTTTTTTCCCGTCTCTCGTCCTTTCACGTGGCTTTATGTGGTGCTGACTTATCTCTCCAGTAGCTCTGCTATTTCGTTGCGGTTGAGATGTTCGTAGTTACGAATCACTGCGGGGAACATATGTTTATGTTTGATTTTCTTATAGATTAAAAATTTCATAGTAGATGTTCGATTCTCTCTTGTATGAATGCTTCCCTTTCTTCTCCCCTGATTAAAGACAACGCTAATCACATGTGGTTTTCATGGCAGGTGAAAGAAATAAGCCAGCTAAGGGCCTGCCACGCAAGCTGAGAGAGATGTAGGGGCTCTTGGCCGGGGGCTGGACCGGGTGACTGTTTGCTCTCTTCCAGCTCCGTTGTCTGTACTCTTGAAAACCTCGAAAGAGACTCTAACCAAATCATGGTTTCAACAGCGGTGTGTTGTTCTAACTTCATATTACGTGCAAAATCTGCGCGTGCTCACAGCCAAGGATGTTTGCCTTTGGAGCTGGAGTTCCATGCTGTCAAGGTCTGGATCTGTGCTGAGCAGCAAAGATAGGTAATTTCACCTTTTTAAAGAGAAATTTTGTTAAAGCTGGGCATTTTGGTGTCACTATAAAAGTTATTTATGTGGATTTTTTTGAGCACAATACTAATGGGTGTTTTTGAAGAAAGACAGCTGTTGTGTTCTACAATAGAACTTGTTTTCCGTAAGATGTAGCAAAGCTAAAGGATTATTTTTCTTTAACTCTAGCACTTGCATAATTATACAGCGAGAGTTCAGTGGCATAAAGGGCATTTAAACAGATGCAAAATTTTGTGGCAACATAATTCTAATAAGTGTACTGGTGGTGGTAAAGTACTGGTAGTACACGGTAAAATACAGTAATTTATAACTTCTTGAAGTTTGATTTTAAATTTGTTATACTCTCCCAGGCTGCCTTTGAATTCTGAGTCACACATGAGTATGTTCAGGCTTGCTGTGTAACGTACAGGCATACGTACATATACATATAGGTGCATATACATGTAGGTAACTGATCTCGAGAGGTAGTTGTATGTGTATATATATAACTGCAGTCATGATTTATTTTGAAAAAATTTCTTATGAAATTTAGAAGCATGAACAAAACTGTAGAAAGAATGCAATTGTCAGCGTTGCAGTATTGTCAGCAGCGTAACCGGAATTTTCTTGTATTTTCTTACCAATTACTGTAAAAAATAGAGGTGAACTGCGTGTCTGTGGGCAATGACCAGGTAAGTCAAAGGGAGGTGAAAAACTCTCGTAAGACATCAAGAAGATAAGGAGCAGGCCATGGCCAGTGTGGAGCAGTCATTTTCTTCTCCGCAGAGGAGTACTGCTTCCCTTTGGGGTGTTTGACTGCTAGAAGACGAATGGCAGTTGAATGGCACGCAAGACAGGCACCTAACGTGGTGGAGCTGGCAGAGAGATTGGCCCAGCTACGCAGGGAAGGTACATGGTGAGAAATACAGGGCACTGCTGTTCGCAAGGGTGTGAGCAGCAGACGTGAAGGCATGGATTGTTTCACTGTGCGTGACTGACGTAACTGCATAGGAAGCAGGATGGATTTAAAAGCAATCTGAGCTCAAAAGAAAGCTATTATAACTTGTGCAGTTTTTACAGCTCTGTGTTGTGCTGATGGAAGCAGAGGTGTCATGTTTGAGTGAGAGAGAGTTGGAGCAGACTGCTTGGTCTACCTGTGACTGGCACCTACTGGGTTTGTGTGTCCTGTTCGACGAGACGTCTCGTCTAAGAATAGCTGCTTGCTTCCAAATCCTGCCTAACAAAATTAAAATATTCAGGATGGCCGATCTCCTCGTACCGTGTATAACCATTTTGTGGTTCTATGCAGGCAAAGTGGAAATGGTCTCTTGCCTTGACACACACAGGCAATAACAACAAAATCTGTCTTTGATGGTTCTTACAGCACCAAACGCAGCTGTTAATTATAATTTGGTCTCTCTGCTCTCGTTTTAGAGAATTGCATCCCATCTCAAGAACAGAATAGCCTGATCTTAGGTAAAAATTATCTTTTGGCTTTTTTTTTTTTTTTAAAGAACAAGATACAAAAGTTCTTTTTACTGTAACAAAAAGAAAATAGGTATTTGTTCAGAAAAATAGATCATAGCATGCAGTTTTTCTTTGCAGCCCTTGTGGGAATAGTGCATATGAAAAATGCGTGTGTTCCAGTTGCACTTGTATATATTTCTGTTCACTCATTAAATAGCAATATATTGTATTTTTTTAGCAACCAGATTATTTTCTTTCATATTTTATGGTGTTCTTGTTTCGTTATTCTGCTTACAGTTCTTTTGCGTGGAAGCTGGATTTTCTGAATCTCAATAATGACCAGTGGTGCTGCTTTAAAAGCTTCAGTAGCCATTTCATTACTTTATGTCTTTACTTACTAGTATAATAAGATGCCTCTGACAGTGAAACGAAGGGCATAAGGCAAAGAGGGCTGCAAACGCAGACTGCAATGTAAATTTGTTTGGAGTGTTTTTTTCTGTTTCTTTTTTTTTTTTTCCCCCTGGGCCAGCTGTTTCTCATGGAGATCTGATCATGCTCCAACATTTCATCTGCTGAACAGTCATATGCCAACTGCTGACTGACAATAACGATGTCTGACTTCAGCTGCCACTGTGTTTTCTCGTACTCCACACTGGCTGGCTCTGCTGCTAGCAAAGGATTTCTTTTTTCTTTACTGAGCCCTGAAAAATATAAGAAGGGAGTACCTCCCCCTGCAAAAATGGTTTTCTCTGCTAATCAGTTTTGAAGCCACTCTTAGGTAGAAGACATTATTGTGTATGTATAAGGCTGACATAGAGTAGTTTTGGCTAAATACAGCAATCTGATTCCCTTTTGGTATGGCGATGCTGTGGCTCTCCTGTCTTCTGGCTAACGGTCTGTTAATACGCTTTGATTTTCGTTACTTCTTTTAAAGAGTGTCATGGCCAACAGTGGTCAACGGATCCTTTTTACTGCTAACGGTTGGTTGATTTACATGATAGATGCTGACAGAAGAACAGAAAAAACAGCATAGCAAGTCCAGTTTTTTTCTGGTTTATTCTTTTCCCTGAATAGTTTCGCTTGGGTTGCTATGTAGAATTTTGAACTTCTTTCTTAGGCATGTGAGTGTCAACACTGATCATACTACGGTATTTGGAATTAGGTGTTAAAATAGGTAAAGTCTTCTCTATTAAAAAAGTTTGAACTGAATTTTGTCTGTAAATTGTACGCATTCCGAAGTATTTCCGGTAGATTCTAGAAGAAGCTGTGACACTTCCTAAGTCATCATCCATACCAAGGATATTGCTATTTAAGCAGGTGTTCTTTGTAAAATCGTCAACCACTGGGACTTTCACATGCTGGATGTAATTTCTATCCTCTTCTCTTTTTAAGAAGCACTAACTTTTCATCAGGCACAGAACCCATTGACCCCTATACGATGTTTGCTTATGTAGGTTCAGTTTTTATTCTGCGTTTGTCGTTGCAATTTGAGCTGATAGAAGGAAAAGCCAGTTGACCAAGCGCGCTTCGGTTTGGGCCATTTAACCTCTAGAGTTCGGAACAGGACACAATGAAACGCGTGTTGCTGCAGCAGCCACCTGTTACGGATATCCTCAGTTTTTATTCTCTGTTATCGTATAGATCCATACTTAATGAAAAACATGATACCTGTCTACTTTTACTAGAAGGTAATCCATCAAAATTGTGTTTCACATTAATGAGTGTTCTTCCACTGCGCTTCCTCAGAGGTGTAGGTGTGCTCCTCTGGCTTCCAGCTACAGCAGGAAAAGGCCTCCATTTACCTCCAGCTTATTTAAAAAAAACACAAACAAAACCAAACTAAAATTCTGACCTCATTTACATATTTGAGACTACTGTTACGACAAAATTCTAACCAGTACTGGAAATATTTCTGGTACCATGTAAGAACTGTCAAAACAGTTAGTGGGTTGATGCAGCCCCCAGGGTACATGTCGGGAGGGCAGACGTGCGTTGGCAGAGGAATAACGTGGTGCACTTTCAGAGTTTGGTTTTCTGAAATTTACGGGCCAAAGAAGGGTTGTGAGTAAAAATTGTAGCTTATCGATTAAAAGGCTAGTAGATGGTTCAGACATATGTAAGATTTGCTCCATTACGCTCAGTTTTTAAGATAAAAAAGTTTCTGTAAAGCATTGTTCAAAAATCTGAGAAAGGAAGGCAAAATGAGGTTGAGATATACGTGTACTTACCAGGAGAAATGGCAGTTTAAAGTATAGTATTATAACTTTGTATAGTATTAAAACTTTGAGTTCATCTTAAGGTATGAAGATTAGATAGAGAGGCTAGTTAATGTTTCTATAATGAAACAACTAGTAGTGGATAAAAAAAAAAATTAGGGACCAAATTCAGTGTCCCTTCTGAACGGAGGCTGAACAGAAGTCCAAATTTTTTGATAGTGAGGTTCAGTAGGACTGTCAGCTAGATTTAATCAGCCTTTATCAAGCTGAAGATCCTGTTTGTTGTAAGGAGCTAGATAACCTATTTCTTTTAAGGTCTTCTGGAGAATTTGCTGTTTGAAATGAGATATAATCAGTTACCAGGCACATAGACTGTAAATGCACAGACTTCTCAACATCCCTTGAAATTGCATGCTCCAAGCTGGTATGTTCTCAATGGTAAAGGTCACGCAGTAACTCAATTTCTAGATTTAAGAAATCTGGTGGTATGTAAGATGCATGAACGAAGAACAAATGTAGAATGCCTCTCTTTTTAGTGTTGGTGTCCTTTCCAGCTTGAGGTATTCTATGATAGAATAATTTGCTTCTAGTGAAGCTAGTAAAGAAAAAAAGTCTGAATTGGAGTCTGGTGAGTTTGGACTTCTTTTGTATCAGGTTTTTCATCCTTCTCCGCTGAGTCGATACTGTAATGGACTAAAGCACAACGTTATTTTTTGCAAAAGGAAGAGGAGAGTTAAAAGAAGGCACTTCAGCCCATCTGAAGAAATTTTGAAAATTTTGTCCTGGAGATGATGCTGATGAGCTCATAACCTGGATAATGCGTCTTTTGTGTGTTTTCTGCTAAAGAAAGTTTTGGATTTGAGGGTTGGTTTGGTCGTCCCCCCCCCAGCTCCGTAACTGATGCAATAATCTGTGCTGGATCCGGGGTCTGTGTTGAGCTCTGTTCCTTAGCTGATCAGCTGTTGCTTTTAGTGCATTTAACTTGGATTTTTTTCACATCTACTTTATTTAGTGATAACTAAATATCTAAAGTCTGAATATCCTTAGCTTTTTTCCAGCTGTGTTTTTGATTAAGTTGATAACATAGTTTGGATGTTGGCCTTCCTTGGAACAACTGTGCTGTGTTAGACTCTGTATGAAATCAATGCAGCTATACATGACAACGTGATTTTTCTAACCCTTATATAGGTGTAGAACGGGTCTTTGTTCAGTGCCAAAAGTGCGACCCCGAAGAGTAGGAATATGTGTTGTGTAGGAAGGCAGAGAATAAAAGAAACCCGGAAACTGCATCGCAGCGTGGAATTAAATAGCTAATAAAAAATAACCTTTCATTTTATCACTGAAAGCAAAACAAAATAAATTCATGCTAGTAGTAGCAAAAAATGAGAGAGGGGGTTCTTAAAACTTGTGGCTAGTACAGACTTTACTAGAAAAATCTCTTTGCATAGGAGATCACTTTGCAGTAAGCATTTCTAATGTCGTGCGAGGCTCTGCACCGGTTGGAGCCCGTACTGCCGGTTAGCCCTCTGGTCGCATACAGCAGCACCTGAAGCCGGCAAGTGTTGGTGGTATTGCATAGCAAAGTCAGGAATAGTTTGTAACTCAGGCGAGCGCTCAGTGATGAGCGGTAACAAACATGATTTGGTTTCTTATTGCAGTCTGTCTACTGCCAGCATTCATAAAGAGTGAAATTCTGGCGTCAGAGGAGGAAGGATTTCATCTGCAGGACCTGATTCAATCCCCCAGAAGTCATTGATAGAGTCATTTCATTGACTTTAATGGGACTGAATTTATTCCTTCAATAGTATTCTTGTTCCTGTCAGTAGTTCATTCGGCTTTGCTGTAAGCATTTACATGAGTCACGGTGGAAAACAGACTTTGTATCAAATTGTAGGCTGAATAACTGTACTCTGTAACAGAGCACTGGAGCTAGTTTTATTTCACAATTGTTATTTTTAAGTTTCTCTCAGTATGCTGGTATAGCATGGGGAAAAAAAAAGTCAGCAAATTTTTGAGAGTTTCGTTCTGTTTGGTGGAACTCCAGTTATGAATATATCCTGAATTTTTGGAGTCACCATGAATCCGTTACTTGTAAGACCTTTAAGGACTGCAAAATACAAGTCTTGTGATTATGATCTCGTGAAATCTGGTTTGTTACTTTGCTACTAATTTTTCTGCTAATAGAAGTCCAAGCGAAATCAGATGTCAGGATACATGGTGATGATATCTACTTAGAAATCATTCTAACACACGGTGAAAATATTTACAAGCTTCCAAGATGAGACTTTTCCTGATTAGGGAAATCAAAGACTAGTTTTCCCAGCAGACCTGCAGTTAGCTCATCCAAATTACTTCTGTTTTAATTGGCATGCATTTCCTTTAAGCAGCTAGAAGATGAAAAATATTTGGCTTGGGCTCTACAGGAATGGAAGCCTGCTCCCCAACACACAGCCACTCGGGGGTGGGGGGTGGGGAAACCAAACAAAAACTCAACAAATAATTTGAATTTGTAGTGCATTTGTACAACAAAAATCCAAGACAGCTTTGCCATGCAAAATCTCAGACCAAGGAGAAGGCTTACATTCTGACTTTTTAAAGAGAAAAATGAGGATAGTATTTTACTCGAGTTTTCTAGTACGTGAAGTCTTTTGGTACCTGAAGTGGGCAGCTATGTTGTCTTTTTGTCCGCAGCATTCTGTTGTTGTCTTCAGACTGCACTTCAGGAATTCTTTTTTTACCCAAATTTATCGCTTCTAAAGCTTGTTTCAAAAGCATTGTTAAGAATAAATAAAAATAGATAATCTTCATTAAAAGCTACTGCTTTTTTCTGGAAGAACAACATAACGTTGTGTGTGAAATTAGTTTTTCAGTTACTGGAGTTTTTTATTTCTCTTTTGCTGAACGTGTCTACGGAGGACTGGTTTCCCTATAAATTGTTGTCATAGGGAATGGCGAGACAAATAGCATAACTGAGAAGGAAATGATCGTGTGCTAGAATGGTGTCAAAAGCTGTGATGATGGTCTTCGGATTGTAAGAGATTGAGCGCACCTTAGGTTAAAGAGATTGAGAAATTTTGACCTCAAGGTCCTGAGTGGACTCAGGGTTCCTCTGAAAAGGGGGGAAGACCTTGAGCTGCCTGGGTGTTTCCCACCTCAGTGCTGCTGAAACTTGGTGGCTTGCTCATCCTTATTTGCTTTGACTGCTGGAGATGTTATTCCCCAGGCAGCTTAGACCATGGCAGTGAGATTAAAATGCCAGTGGATATCTTTTGTGAACTAGTTATGCACGCTTGCCCTAGAACCAGTGGAAGCAGGCACCCCGAGCATGGAATTCGGTTCACCTAATTTAGACGTCCACATTAGAAAGAGATCAGTCTCAGTTTAGAAGTGCGTGTTTCTCTTCAGAGAGTGGATCTGCAAATCCCATGAGGCAAAAGAACAGCTATATGGTAGGTCGAGGTAGGTCTGAATCGAATCGCTAAGGGTTTTTCAGTGATACTGTTCCTGAATAATGTCAGTCACTCGTTTTCACAGAAGACGTACGAGTATCACCTGCTTTTTTAAAAATCAGGATTTCTTGGTAGTTCACCGATACTACGTCCAGATATTGAAACTTTTACTACATCCACATATTGAAAATACCAATGTTTTGAGTGTGTTTTGTAAAATAATCCCTTCCCTAACCTCCTTCCTCCCAAAACAAGCAAACAAAAAACCCCTCACCCAAATCTAGTGCAATACTTGGATTTCTTGTACAAGAGACTCTGAATCTCACCCACTTCTAGTAATTTGATCTGTTTTGGAGATGCAAAGCCTGTAGCCCCACTGATGCGAGAATATCGTCATATGCCAGTCTCAAGTTTTCTGTTCCTCAGCTTTTGTTAAAGGAATATTAACCGCTCGCAAAGAGAGAGGGCGGTCACGTGTCTGCCATGCTAACCTGGTACGCACTCTGGCAAGGTTCCTGGACTTTTCATAAAAGAGATTCAAGGATCGAATGAAGCCTGCATATCTTGTTCCATGGGATTAGAGAGATGCATTATCAGTGAATAATGTTAGTCATGCTTTGTGCTTTCTATATTTTAGCATCTGCCTTTCAAAACCGTGAGATGGTGTTTCCCTGGTGTCATAACGTCAGGTGAATCGTAAGAACGCAAACTCTTGAGTGATTTGTTTTTAAAGCGCTGAAGGAAGCATAAACTTCGTATTTGTTTTTTCTTGTTTAATATTTAATTGAAGGTGAAATAAAACATTAAGCAGGCAAATGACTCAAACGTGCTAAAAAGCAACAACGCGGTCTTGCTGTGGCTGACAAATGACAATGAATTTCTAAGAAAAGAAGGAAAGAAGGAATGTTTTAATGTATAGTGATGGCACAGTGAGTCAAAAGAGATGCTTCGATTGAGAGTGGTGGGCACATCCCACAGAAAAATCATGCAGAAAACATCTTTGGTACTGAGTTTCGTACCCTTTGTATCATTAAGTAAATTGGTAGATGGTTCCCCTTGGAAAATACTAATAATTGTCTATTTACAGTGGTGTTATGGAACAGGTTAAGAACAATTTCATTTTATTACAGAGATGTTTAAAAAGCCCGCAGGACCAGCAGAGCCCTATAAATCCTCCCTCTGTTAGGTGAACGGCGTATTTTTTTTTTGTTTGGGAATTTTTTTTTTTCTGACACCACAGCTGTTTTAGATGCCCTGTGCTCAAGATCTTGAAGCATCTTTATCTTAGGAATAGATTCTTTTTTGCCCACTGGAAGTAAATAGCAGTCTGTCATTTTAGCTATTCATTATTATGAATGATGCCTCATTTTTCACAACATTTTTCTGGGTATTCTTTTTCATGATCAGATCTGAGTCTGCTTTTTGATGTGGCTGTCAGCAGCAACGTATCGTAGATGAAACCGGGAAGAGCCTGAAATGCTGATTTTAGGAAAGGGGAGGCATATCACCAGTGGAGGTCGTGGTGATTCAGTGCCTCTTGGGATGAAGTCTGTTTGACTGGACATCTGTGACATTTGCATCCTGCAGTTTTTTTCAAAATAATGCTAACGGCTGATGTTATTTCTGTTCAGAATACTGATCCACCCTGTTTAAAAACAGATAAAGCAATAGTGAGTAAGCTTTTTCTGCATGCTGTACATAGGGAATTACCTAGAAGTGAATCGGTGCCGTGAACACCGTCCAGCGTGCAAGCACGGCAAGTTGAATGTTGTTGACAGAGCAGAACTTTTCCTCCTTGGCTATTGCTTGGCAAATAAAGGCCCTGTTTAATTACTACTTCCAGTTTTGCTTTGTTGCTTACGGCAAGCCGCCTTGTGTGCTGAAATTCTTCTCTTGTGAACTTGAAAAGCAGTACGTGAAATCAAGGTTGGCGGAAGTTCTTAGCACTGGAATACATGTCAATAAATAGGATGAGTAGAAGCAGCATGTTAGCAGTTGACCGCTATTTTAATTGCGTTCTGTATTATTGCAGTGAAGCTACAATAGTGAAAGGAATGCTGAGTTGTAGTGAAAGGAATGTTGAGTTTTTATCTGTAAACGAGAGGGCTGGTAGACGTCCAGTTTGTCTAATTGAGCAAGGTCTGATAGACAGCTCCAAAGCAGAACGTGTCACTGTGGGCGAGGAGGAATTAATGCCGACAGTGGGCCTGACCTTTCTCGCGTGCAGAGCAATGGCAATGCAGTTAAATGGGTGGAAGTACCAAGCCTACGTGTTACGTTAACCGTACGTGGGCAGGGGATTAAAATCGTTGCACAGATGTAAAACTGGGACTTGAAGCACTTGGAGATCTTGTTTATGTCCTGCACGTGTGTACTCATTTCCACTGTGTCTTGCTGTACTTAGACACTTGAAAATACGCACTTTAACTGTGACGGGTTTGTCAGTCCTTTGGCTGACGGTGTGCTCTTTGAAAGATCTTTTTTATCATGAGGAAACTATTGCGAGACCTGTAGGTTAGACAGTGTGCATGCACTAACCCGCCTGAGGCAAAAAAGAAACCTTTAATCTCTGTTAAAACTCTCTGTCCCAAATATAATAGCTGGTTTCAGCAGTATTTAAACCAACTTCATTAGAATACGGGAAGGGGAAACAGGTTTTAAAGACTGTTTTTAACAAGTAATCTGCTGCCTCCCAGATGGTCCAAATGTGCCTTGTTCAACACTGCACATGGTAGGGGAAAAAAAAGGGGGG
>VZSC01008266.1:412544-425456 GCA_013398225.1 Steatornis caripensis
AAAAAAAAAAAAGAAAAAGCCCAACACCACCATGCATAGTGTGCGTGTGTACTTGTGTGTGTCTGTGTGCGTTGGCTCCGTGCTGGCACGTTTTTAGCTGTCAAGGCGAAGCTGTGCCGGCTCACAGGCAGTGCTGAACGAGAGCAACCCAACAGCTGCCCCGTATGAGACGCAGCTCTGGCTGTTCGAACCAAGACACTCAAGTGTTTTATCTCTTTTTCTGGGATACGCTTACTTTCACAGAAGGCAAGGCTGTAGGATATAATGTATTTAAATGTATTCTGAATTTATAATGGTGGCTTTATTTTTGCCACCACTTTTACTGCCCTTGCGCTGAAAAACAGTTTTGCTTTAACCCGTTATGAAAAGTAGTAGTGTTTAACTAATTGTTGTTACCTTGTAGCCTTTATGAGAGAGCCTTTGTTGTTGTTGGATGAAAGATTGATGTGGCTATATGAACCAGAGCGCGTACCGGAGATGCATCTAGCATGCCGGACTAATCGCCTGCTTATTAATATTCATGAGCCATCTCATTTAGCGGGTGCTCTTGGGACTTGATTACAGTAAGCAACACTGCTATTGGTGCTTTAGCTGTAGAGAGCTTTATCTAAGACAGAGCTAGCGTTATCCCTCTTGTCGACGCTAGCTCTGACTACCTGCAGTATTTTCAGGGCGTCTGTACAGTGTTTCTGCGTAGCTTTCCTTAACTGACAAGTGAAGCTGCAATGCTAGAGAGAATAAATTTGAAATCACCTTCGTAAGGTGTTGTTGCTCATTCTTGTAATGAGTACTTTCTGTTTGTTCCCAAAGGTCCAGAGGAAGAAATGACCATGTAGATTCTACAGCTTGGGTGCAGCATAATGGGAAATGGTGAATGGAGTGGAGCTGGTCTGCAGCCTTGAAAGCAGCCGTTCTGCGGACCACTAGTCAGTCAGGGACACCTTGCACGCCAGAGGCATCCTCCACGTCGCTCGCTGGACACACGCTGGATTCTTTTTAATTTCTTAGGTTGAAATTCAAGATTCCTTTCCTTCAATTTTTAAACAGTTTTAAGATTGTATCAACTGTAACAAGCGCAGCAATATAATCAGCAACAATGGGTGACATGACAAATAGCGATTTTTATTCCAAGAACCAAAGAAATGAGGCCAACCATGCAGGAGAGTTTGGGTGCACACTGCAAGAACTGCGCTCCCTCATGGAACTTCGAGGAACAGAAGCAGTAGTAAAAATTAAAGAGACGTATGGGGAAACAGAGGGGCTCTGCAGACATCTGAAGACATCACCAACAGAAGGTAAGCATGTTTCCCTTCAGTTGAATCAGGGGACTTTGCGTAAGTGCTCTCCAGACAGAGAAAGAAAGAGGTTTTGTTTCAAACCTGAACGCAAGTCTCATGGTGCTGCCATTATTCCCAACAACAATAAAACAGAAGCAGGGTCTTCAGAGAAAGAAGATACAAACAGTCAAGCTATAGCTAAAGCTGGTATGAGAATAAAAGAGGTGCTGTTTATTCAAACAGCTAAATGCGTTAATTCTTCCTTAAAAGACAGACAAAAAAAAAAATCAGCACCTCTTTCGTGGCGTTATAAAGAGACTTTAACATATATGCTGCTGTGGGTAAGAAGGTGCATACTAGTTGCTTCAGAAGAATTTCTAAGTATTTAGACATCTTGAGAATATGAAATGACCTTTTGAGACACACATTATGTTACTCTGTAGATCAGTATGCAATGTGTATATTTTGTGGTTATTAATCTTGTCTTACTGTATTACCTTACACAGTTTTGCTTAAATTATGAATATATGACTGTCAGTGATTTTTTTTTTAGTTTGACTTCTCTCATACATATTCTTAAACTCGTTACTTTCTTATGTTTAATAATACCAATCGTAACTTTTCGGTATCTATTCTTCTAAGTGTTTTTGGAGTTCGCGACCTGATCATCAGTCATTAGTCTACTAGTTTTCGACACTTATCCCAAATATATCCCCATAAAACATTGACAATGGTGGGATGTTTCCCTCAGTTCATGCCATTTTCCTGCTTACCAATTCTTTCTCTTTTAGTGCAAGTAAAATTCTATTTAATTCTAAAAAATCTATTTTCATCCCTGTATTTTCATCTCCAAGGAATAGTAATGCTTTTGGAAATTATACAGTCTTTGAGTCTGTACTATTTATCTTGTCTCGTAAAGTAGCCAGGATGTTCATTTTAGGTTATTTTCTTTTTCGAGAACATAGCAGTGTTGGCTTTATTCTGTTCTCTCCTTTTCTAAATTGATCATTTAGTTACATCCCCTGTTTAAATGCTTGAAAGTCTGGAATTATTCGTGTAATCATAAACATGTCAGTTGTAGCCTCTCGTAGTGTGATATTATAAATCGCACTGGTTGAAGAGTCCCGAGGGAGCAGCTATCAATGCCTAGTCTTCAAGTAAATCCTTCGTTGTCCTACACTTGATTGTATACAGTCTCAGTATTGTTTAAACATTACAAACTACAAAGCTGTGAACAGTATCTTTTCAGCAAAGTATTGTGAAGCTAATTTGGTATTAAGCCGAGCAGCAAACTCCAGTAGTGCTTCAGCATTCGTGTGCAGTCTTGTGTTCTGGAGTAACTGGTGGCAAATGAACGTTTTATAACAGATTTCTCTCATTTTCTAGCCTTCCCCAAATACCTGATTCTTCAGACAGGACCTCTTTTCCTACCTGCAGCTTGCTCCCAGTGGGAGTGCTGAGGTAGGAGAATGAGACCCTGCCAGTTGCCTGGGGTTTCCAGTTGTCGGTCAGTCTTTCAGAGAGTGGCCTAATAGCTATTGCACATGGGAGAATCAACCTTTCAGAGAATATGCAGCGATTCTGACACACCCCTGAAACATCTGGGGAATTCCAGACAGAAGTGCAGGATTGCTATGTTTACATGACAGAATAAACACTGATTTATAAATATCCCACTAGGGATTCAGCATTTTAAATATCCCTTAGCAGTTTATAGAATGTCAAAGATGAAGTCTCAGCCTGGGTGAACCGCGATCACTTCAGTGACTTCTGTAAAGTTTTGCCAACTCATTCTAGCAATTACCTGGTAAATGTGAACTTCAAAGGAAACGTTAACTGCATTATCTGTTCAGTTCGTGACATCAGGGAAACTTAATTCCTCCTATTGGAACAGAGTGTATGGATCCAACTAGCGTGGCATGCTGACTCCAGTAGTAATCTATATCTGATACTTCAGATAAGGTAACTTTCCTCTAAGCCTTACGTGCACTTCATCACTTGTGCATTAGGGAAAAACATTTCCAGCTTCGAATGGCAATCAGCATAGCCTTGGAATCATGAAGACACTGCTGGGTTTTAATTTTAAATTAGATCGCATAATAGGAATTCCCAATCGCACTAAGTTTTAGTCTTATTTTGAATTGTTTTGCTTGGAAAAATGATTTTAGGAGGGACTCTCTCTGAAATATGTCCTATCAAACCCAGAAATTTTCATTTATGAGGAAGTATCCGTAAGAATTCAACAGGAAAAACTTTAAAGGCTGATGTCGAATGTAAGCATAGGTTTAGCCTAAGCCCCTAGCCATTGCTTTTCTTGTATCCAAGCACAGCGAAGAAAGTTACAATACAGCGGAGAGGATATTCTCAAAGATATGGCTGTTCTTAGAGGAAAGAAACACAAGAGTTTCATATATGGCAGTGGAGTTTTAACATTAAGTAGACATGATTTACAAATGAGATATCGATATCTGTAATGGAGGCTCTGATGGAGTTTTATCTTTTGGCATTTGCTGCAAACCATGGATTCTCCATGGAGTATCTTCACGAAATACCATAAGTTGCCACTATGCCTGAAAGTCACTTTTCCAAAAAAGCCTCATTTTTGGTGAAGCACAGTTCACCAAACTTCCGCTATTCTTTATGGTTTGGAGTGCTGCACATTTTACACAGTTTTATGAGGAATAACAGAATAAGCTTTACTGCAGGGCACTACTACTTCTTCCAGCAAACCCAAGAAACTCTTGCTGAGCAAGAGTCCTGGGTGAGTATGAATGAAATAGCAAGGAGGATTTGACTGTAGAATTTGGTTCTTCCCAGGCTTGTGAGCTCTTTCAGAATTTTTGTCATTTTGTGGCATACAGCAGAAGTAGTTACTGGAACAGAGGAAAAAAACGTATCCTGGAAGCAGGCGCATTATAACTTGGTAAAACGTGGTCTAATCTGAGTTTACTGGCTTACTCAATATTTAGAAAGTAAGTAGCAATTAGCTCAGAGTTTACTTAGCAATTAATTTCCCATGTTAATATTTCATGTACCACCTATGGACTGGTAGAGTCAATCACTTACACTAAAAATGCCTTTCTGAAGCTCTGTTTTAAAGGCCTTGAACTTCTCAAGGTAAGACCTTTTATGCATAACTCAAATGTTATTTATATTTTTGTGAAGATACACTTACCGGTGTTTTCCGAACGCATGTATTCATCAGCGAGGAGCTTTAAAAGTCTGCTGAATGTTGAATAGAATACTATTTGCATGCCGAATGAATTCATAACATTATTATGGATTGCAAGGCTTCAGTCTTGTCTTTAAATTTTCTTTGATCGCTTTCCTAACTAGAGATGCAGTATGGATCCCAGCTCTCAGTTATGCCTGAGGGATTTCCTTTCATTAAAGTGATTATATTATAATGAAAAGCTACCATTTAAGCGCTCATAAAAAGAACCTCCTCAAAAACTGTGGAAATGCTTTATATGAAAAAATACAAAAATGTGTCTCTGAATTTTCTTTAAAAATATTTCTATTCAGATTAGCTTCACTTACGTTATTCTAGTAACACAGAAAATAAGCGGCATCTAGGTGTCATTGTGCAAAACAACGCTGAATCCCCCATTGGGCAGAGCTGTGGTGACAGTTGTATAATTTTCCATGCAATCTGAGTCTCCGAGGCCCACTCAAGCATTAGCGATACCTTATAAAGGACAGCTGGTAAAACGTAATGAGTTAGTTGGATGAATACCAAATGAGACTGGAATCCACTCTTTCCAATGCTTAACTGTATTTTACCCACAATTTTATGTAGTGTGCACCAATTTACAGTAAGTTTTTCATCAACATTTCCTTTGTATTACAATAATCTTTATTCCTTATAAGAATACGTTATTGAATTAACTTCCCTTATTTTTGCTTAAAATACTTGGGTGCAGTAATTTCCAATGTGCATGAAAAGTGAAACTGTGTATAATGATGCCTCTTTCATTTTTATGTAAAGAAAAAAACTTTTCCCGTGGTGATTTCTGTGCAATCAGGCCCGAAACAGCAGCTCCAAAAGACATTACACGTTGGTGATACTGTTACAGCACTGTAGGAGAAATTCTTCTGTTGGTGTTTAGTAGATACTCAATAGGCTAAGCTTCTAGTAACTGTCTGGTGGAGTGCAAGGACATTTCAGATGTGACATTGTGTGAGCTGGTGGAACCCACTTTTAGTATAAAAAAAAGCAAGTTTTTTTTTTTTTAGCATCTTAGGATACTGTAAAGAGAACGTATCAATTAGCGGTTCAGTGATAACATTTCTAGTGTAGAAAGTTGACTTTTAATCATCGTTACTGCCTTTAAGATTGATAGAAGATAAGGTACTCCCTCTTTTCAAATATGTGTTTGTTATGTAGGAGATATGGACTGAGTGTCAATTAAGGCAACTGTTAAGTGTATTTATATGTCAGTATTTCAATCTGAAAAACCCTTTACAATTTTAACTATGAGGTAAATGATGAGGAAAGACTGAATACAACAAAATCAACCAGTTGCTTTTAGTACTCACTGGTTTTGGTTCCTCAAGCTTGCTTCTATAAAAACACACTGTTAATAACTTAATATTCTGTCTTCTATAAAAACACACTGTTAATAACTTAATATTCTGTTTTGAAGCTAATCTTGCTAGTACATACTGAACTTCAGTTAGGTGCGCCATTATGTTGTTGTGCGATAAATTAGTTACAGATATGTAAAGAATTTAGAAACAAATTCAGAAAGGAAAGAAAGATACTTGATTCAGACAAATGCAAGTTTAAAATAGAAATATGAAATAATGAATTGCTAGAGATTGAATTCCGTAGAAGCACACTGTCAAAAATAGATCACGAAAGAAATTGATAATAGCATCATTTTAGCGGTTGTTAAAAGAATACACTTAATCATGCATAAACCATCGAATATTATGTATAAGTTCACGATTTTCTTATATTATTTTAAATTCAACATTAGGGTGAATATTATTCTACTCATGAAAATTTTTTTTTTTTTTGTAATATTGCCGGCTCTCCTAAGGTACTTTTTAAGAATTTGGTTGTGAGGCTGAGCTGAAGTGCTTTGGAAATCTTCAAAGCAGCATCTTAAAAGCACTCCGAAAGACGACCCACTCATCCTCTCTCCAGATCTCCGTGCTGTCTCATTCCTCGTGGGTATTTGTGGTGTCAAAGCAAAATTGTAGTTCAGGCCAACTTGCCAACACACCCAGGCCAGGAGCCAAACTCCAAGCACACATGTAGTCCTTATTTGTACATGTTCTCTCCACATGGAAGGCTTGTTTAAACAATGAAAATGGCCTTCCCATGAAAAAAGCCTTCAGTATCGTCACAGTGGAGGCCTCTAAGGGCTGCATTTTGCAACACGCTTTTCCTGCCGTGCGTCGACAAAAACCCACCGACAAACTTTCAACTCCTATTTCGCCTAGTTATTCCTGCAGCATGAAGCCTGGCTGAGCCGGTAAGAGCTTGTGATAACGTGATGTTTTTCTGTGGTCACTTCAATAAACGCTTGTTGCCTCTGCTACCCTGCTCAGGGCCCCACAAAACCCCCCGAAAGCCCCTGCCCGCTCCCACGGAGCTGTGCGTAGCGAAGAAGGGAGGCTGGCTAGCTAGGAAGGCAGGCAGGCAAGTTCGGGATGCTCCTTCGCTTTGAAGTTACTGTTGCAGTTGCTGAACCCCTGACAGGTACTTCAAATGGATTTGTAGTGCCTTTACCTTCGGGGGCATGCCCGGGAAAGCCCGAATGGTGCCTGCCTCCCTGGGACCAGTGGGAAGCGCAGGAAGGGACACGGGGTGCGCACCCAGGGGCCTCCCCTTGGGCTCCCTCCCCGTCTGCGCCCGGGGGCTCCTCCTGCCCTCGCTCGCTCGCCGCAGAGAAAAGCGCTGAAGCAATTATTATTTATCTGGCTCTTTGCAGCTCTGTTCCGTGGGGAAATGCTGGGTCTGACCCAAGTTCACATCAAACACCGCTGTCGTAGTAGGTCTTTGAAGATTGTGAACAGATGGAAAAAATCTAGGCAAGATGGTTGTGTGTTAATAACTCATGTGAGGCAAGGAGTTTTGCTTTGGCATACGGTACTGTCTCAAAGTCATATAAAAGATGCCTTTTAAAGTTGTAATACTTGGCCCTAGTGAGGTTGAAGTTGGCTCTTATACCTCTGTGTTTTGACGAGCGTATCAGCACAGTGCCATGCAGATGTGCTGGTTCAGGGGTTTCTGCACCACACTCCTGGGACCCGTGGAAACTCAGGGGTTAGATGAAATGCTTCTGTACATTTGACGTTCCCGCTCTATGCGGTGTGTTACGTATCCATAAAATAATATCTACATGTTAAATGATTTGAGAGGAGCGCACGGAGCACTTGGCAACTGCGGTTATTTTCCTTATCTAATATTTCCATTGTTTGTGTAATGGAACAGCAAACATTCTTCCAAAGGTTACCCAAACATCAGCATCTCAAATGAATGGCTTAGATTTTTCGAAGTGATAAGTACAATTTCATTCCTCGTTTTGTTTCTGGGTTTTGGCATGTCGTGCCAATTGCTGA
Organism: Steatornis caripensis; assembly: GCA_013398225.1. Taxonomy (NCBI): domain Eukaryota; kingdom Metazoa; phylum Chordata; class Aves; order Caprimulgiformes; family Steatornithidae; genus Steatornis; species Steatornis caripensis. The sequence goes on from VZSC01008266.1 coordinate 420,395, forward strand.
TTTACTTTGGCTTTGTTCATTTACTTGTAGAAAACTAGAGAAATATTGCATGATGCATTTTCCCCATGAAGCTTTTAAAATAAACGTAAGCTAGATCACCTGCTCCTTTGACAATCCTAAATGGTTTGCAAAAAGCTTCTCTATGTGAAACCAGCATTGCTTTGAAGTAAGTTTAGAAAGGAAGAACGTAAGTGAATGTCTTCTGCCTATTGTATGAGGCAGCATCAGAGATTTTCTGAGGCCGGTGCTGAGTTATTTATGTGATTACCCAGGAGATCATCTGCCTTTCCATGATTATCTTACTTTAGCATGTGCAACGCTTTTTAAAAAGAAGGCTATTTTCATGCAAACTGAATTCCCCTTCCCTTTAAGACAGTACATTAAATACACGCAGGCAACGTTTACTGACTGCAAACATACATTCTGCTGTTGCACCTCAGATTTAGATGAACAGAAAAATAAGTGGGTGTGAGATTTTTGCACCTGTTTTGCACGGGTCTAGTGTTTGTTCGTTGTACTTAGCTCAATTACAACTACAATGTGTCGTAAGTCAAAAGAAAGTCTGGCCCAGCAACTTTAAGCAATTCTTTCGTTCTTCCTGAAGAAGTTGATGTAGGTCGCCATTTGCCATAATGTATTGTGCCCCAGGTTTCTCCTTGATCTAAGTACAATGATGCGATACAGTATGCCATTCCCTTTTTACAAAATAAGCGATGGAAAGTGTTGCCATTATATGGTGCAGTTGATAAATGTGTAATCCCGTTCTTGGAAACAGTGGTTTGAGTGTGTTGGCATAACTAGCTCATTTGTTGTGTGAAAAAAGATGAGGCCAGATCTTTAACGTAATAGCGACAGTGTACATAACGATGGGGAAAGTAATTTTTAGGTTTCGTAAACTCTGGCAGTTTACGTCAGTTGTCGAAATTGCAAAGTAGGATTACGTTAGCTCCCTCAGAGAAAGGCAATTAGTTCCTTGCTTGGAGGATCAAAAAGGTATTCTGTTGTCTGTGCTTTCATGCACACGTATCAAAGTGTCTTCTGTGCTGGGAAAGAAAAAGCTGTACGTCTTATCGGTAATGGTGAAGAAAGACCTGAAGGGAGAAGCTTGGAGCTGCTGCTGAGCTATGTTGCAGCCTTTCCTTTGCAAAGCATGCCTGTTTTCTGTGGACCCTGCGTAAGGGTAACAGTACTGCAGAGAAAACAAAAATCGTGTAATTAATACCTTGCTTCTGTTGTATTGCAGAGGTTAGAAATCCATAAATATACATAGCGTGTCAGCCTTGAGTGAGAGCTGATTTATCTTCATCGTTCTTGTTTTGAGAAAGCTGCAGGAAGAAAGCAAAGTCCATTATACCGAATGAATAATCCAATCGATGTAGCCAGTTTGCCCTTGATGAAATTAAGCTTTGTCTTTGCAGTATATCAGATAGAGTGAAGGGGGGGGGGGTTTGCCTTATTTTGTCGGTGTCCTATGAAAGCAAACAGTTGACACGCAGTGGTTTTGTGCGTTTGTCATTGGCCCTGCTAGAGGAAACAAGAGCACAGCCGGTTGCCTCAGCTGACGCTTACAGAGGTGCAAACAGTACTCCCTTTGCAAGGCCAACTTAACATCTAACGATAAAACAATTACCTGCATCTCCATTGGGCATTCCCAAACTTTTTGCCAAGTGTCACTACTAGCAACAGTGCTGCATCCAGCTGAGCCACGGGAACTGGAAAGCTTTGCTACTAAGGTCTTTGTAAGCATCATCTATGGATTGGACAGATGACGACAATGAAATTATGAAATGTTTTTTTTTTTTAATTTGGCGTTGTGTTTATATTTTTTCGTGGAAGAAGATTCTGTTCTTTGTTGAAAAACGTTTTTGGGTAAAATGGGGCGGTGGCTTTCAATATGCAAGTTTAAGTTCAGTAACCTTGCAAGTGGGATTAGCACGGCTGAATGATCGGTCATTTTTCTTTTGACTATAACTGATACGAACAGACTGGGATAAGAACGGTGTCAGATGCAGCAGCGCTTTCCTGCCTCCTGTCCCCTTTTGCAATTGCTACTTACCCTTCAAATCTAGACTGGTCAAATTTACTGTTTCCATCTGTTTTCCGAGAGGTCGCAGGTTGATGATGCTGGACGTGATGGTTCATGAAGGTGAGGTGAGCGGAAAATAAAGGCAAAGATGTATTTTTGGCTCAATGTGCTTCCAAGACAAACGTAACTGCATTTCCTCGATACTCATTTCCTTTAATGTGATGCTTGCACAGTTTCTAACTTGCCTTCTAAGTATCTCTAGAAGTTATTTCTACCCTACCTCCAGTAATGTTTTTCCGCATCTGTCTAGGTGTTCTAGAAAATGTGCTTGCAGTTGCAGATCCTGAAAGGTGTAAGGACAAAGAAGGTCTCCCCACACATCTTGAAAAATTGATGGTCACCTCTGACATACAGAACCCTTTATCACTGATAATAGATGACATAGTCTGACATAGCTTGCAGCATGGTATAGTAACTTTCTTTTTAACTTCTAAAGAAAAGGAATTGCCTTTCTGAATGCTCATTACGAATCCCATTCCTTGTCCTTGCCTTGGAGCTGGTAAAACAATGCATTTTAACGCCCCATCTGTATTGCCGGTCTAGAACTTGGCAGTGCAGCCGCGGCTTGTATTAAATGCAGAGTATTTCTGTCGCATAATAGAAATAGCTGGGTGTATGTAGCTGCTATTTCTGTAACAATAGCATTTACTAGCCCTTGTTTCCTCTTTGCTTTCAAATGAAATCCTTTAGGGACTGCAGATACTCTTTTCCTGTGTGGACTGTGAGCTGAGTCAGTTCTGTTAAAAGACTCGAAAACCTGATCTCCCATGGGCTGTGCTACTCCTTTGATTATTCCTTTTGCATTTTGTGTCAATCTCTCCTCCCCACTGCTTCCCACAGAGGAATCGTCTTTTTCAGTGTGAGGGCAGCGTAGGTATAGTCCTCTAAGGTACAAAAAGACTGAAAAAAGGAATAGCAGGAAGGAAAATGGACCACATTTTAGAGTAGCTCAAAAGCTGTCATGATTCTTTTTTCTGATTAGCATTGGAGATGAGGGAAAATAGGGAATAGCCCACTTCTTTACAGGTGTGCTTGAAAGGAGAGCTTGCCCTTGAAGTAGTTACAAAAGACTGAGAGAGGAGAATTTTCTTAATGCATTCACTAAGTATCCCATTAACTGCAGCACATTCTCACTTTGACTTTGTAAATGAGGGCATAGCTCCTCAGATGCTATAGGCTGAATACTGTTTGTTCAGGATCATGCCAGCATTAATGCAGGAAGACAAATGTATGGTAATGCTCTAAAGTCATAGTGCAACTATTAAGTTATAATCCTAGGCTTATTCTAGGCGCCTCAGTTAATTTTTCGCTTAAACAATACACTGAATTTACTTGTAAATTTTTTTTCACAATTTTTCTAGGAGTTTCAAGTCATTACCTTAGTTTGGGGGCTGTGGGTGGCAAATCGGAGCACCATGACTTTCCTTGTGCTTGCCCTACTTGGGTTGTGTGTTGGCCCCCACCCTTTCCTTGGCCCAGGTTCTAAATTTTAAAGGAATGATAATTCTGTTCTGAGCTACTGGTGGGTTGGGGTTTTCTGTTTTGGTTTTTTTTTTTTTTCATTACACCCTGAAGCGTTTTTGCATTCGTTAAAAAACCCCTAAAATGGTAGAGAATTGCTGCATTACATCATTGTTCTACTTTCCCAATACAGCCAGGACCGTTGCATGGGTTTGCATGGATAGCAGAGGTCATCCAGCTCGACATTTGGCTGTACTGCAGCCAAAGCGTATGCCTTTTCGTGAACTGTAGTCCTGCCGTTGACTTGTAGCCCATGAAACCCTTGGAGCATATAAAGATGACTGTCTTGGTGAAAATCACTCCTGTTAGTGAGTAATAATTGATTGAAGCGTTAAAACAGCAGTGAAGAGTCAGGCCAAAGTCAGAACCTGTTATTTTCACTATGAAGTTGTCTAGTTTTTGCTTAAAGAAAAACTTTAAAGCCACCCCAGTTTCCTACAAGAATATGATGTAAATTTGAAAAACCTTCCAAGTGTTAAGGTGTGCTCTCCTGCTGGCTTTGTACACATCTCACGTGACGGCTGTGAAATCCGTGGGCTTCTCCTTTGTTCTATTGTTTTCTCAAGTCAGTGAGTTTGTGCAGTTGCGTTCAGCAGGTGCAAGGGCAGTCTGACAGAGCTGACCCTGTGTCTTGGTTCATTAGCGTACATCGAGTATATGTGGAACTAACTGCAGAACAGCGTGCTTAGTTAAAAGTTCAGAACAATCGCTTTTCAGACTTAAGAAATAACATGCTGAAGGAAATGATAGAAGTGAATTATTGGTGATTACCAGTGCTACGGGTGCCCAAGCAGGAGCGGTATGGTGCTGCGTGAGGCTATTACACGAGTGCTGTAGCTGGCCCTAAGTTAAATTTCCTTGGTTTTGGTGCTGGCCTTGGAAAAGGAAAAAGGTATGAATACGGCATGGGCTTTGTTCCCAAGGAAGTCTCTGTGATTGTATGATACCTCCTGCTACTTTGCCTGCTTGTAAACACGAACGCTAATCTGCTCCAACCCACAAAGTAAAAACCATAATCCTAAACTACAGAAGTGAACTGTCATCCAAACCCGGACGCACGCTGGTGCGTGAGGTGCATGTGAATAGTACGCCGTATTACCAGAGAAATGAAAACAGTTTTAGCTGAGTAAGTGTGCTGGCTGTGCAAAGATCGGTTTGGTTTTCTTGAATGAGTTGTTCCTGATGGCTGCTTTTTGTTTAATGCTGTAGCGTAGCTGAATTCATTTGCTTCAATATGAAATATCAGTTGGCAGAAGTCATTAAGCTCAAGTTCTTTGACTGTTTTAAAATGACCTCTCAGTAGAGGACAAAGAATACACCCAGTTCATTAACATGTGTGTGCCCTACTGCTCCGAAGTACCTTGTACAAGATGAGACTAAACCTATATTCATGTTTGTGTTGAATGTTAAATGTCTTAGAAGAAACAGAGATTTCTTTTTTTTTTTTTTTTTTTT
>VZSC01008266.1:425614-481338 GCA_013398225.1 Steatornis caripensis
TTTTTTTTTTTTTTTTTTTTGCCTTCAACCCTGAAAAAGGGTGCATGGTAAAAGATCTGGAGAGTTTGAAGTGATTTAAAAATGTTACAACGATAACTATTTCAATGTTACCGACATACAAAGACTCTTAAGGTGAAATCATTGTTGTTTGGTTTTTTTTGCCTCCAAACCCAGATGTTATTTTTAATTCCTGATGTTAATCCTATTTAACAAGGATTTCAGCGTGGCATGTTTTGCCATGAGATGCTGTCAGTGCTTCCTGCTGCCCCAGTTTTCCAAAGGTATTGATGCTGACGTTAACATTGCTGCAGCTAGCATCTTAAAATTAGAGAGAAAAAGACGTTTGTTCTTGCTTTGCGGTGGCAATCAGTGCTATTTCCTGGATGTAAAAATCTTTACATCTCTCCTGCTCTGTTCTTCTCTCCTGTAAATCTTCCCATGCTCAGCAGCTGCTACAAGGGCCACCTCACCTTGTTACATGGACGAGAAAGTCCCTTCAGGGTTGGTGCGAGCCATGCTCTTACGAGTCGCTTGTAGCCACTGTTTACTGCGCGAGGGTGACTGCTGGCATCCTTCCCTGGAGAACGTAAGCCTATCATCTTTCTATCTAGTCATGTTCATGTAGTGACAGCAAACTGAATTTTAAATGAGGTCTTTAAAATTAATGCCCTGAATCTGGGACCCGGTTTGGAATCCCCCAGATTTCTGCTGTAATTGGGTCACTATTTTCGTCATGATTTAGTGAGATCCTCCTCCTCTCTTGCTTCTATTTTGAGCCGGTTAACTTGCATGGCTGCTTAAAAGTCCTGAATTTTATTTTGAGGACTGCTTCAGTCTTCCTAGCTGTCTTAAAGGATTCAGTTGCATGAAATTGCCATGATAGCTTTAAGAAGAAATTTTTGCCAGCTTCTTTTTAATTTGGGAGGTGAAAGAAGGGGCATAGACTTTGGTTTTGAAACATCTTGGTAAAGTTCATTCTATTGTTAAAAATTGATCGCATGTCTTATCTGCCTGGAACTGTCCATGATAGCTGTGGTAGCCTTGTTGGGTTGACAAGTGTCTGGTGGTGGCTGACTGGAATAAAATTATTCTTCTGGCTGATGTTGCAATGGAATAAAATTATGCTTCTTGCTCATGTTGCAGTGTGAGCAAAATCCCTAGCATGCACGTAATTATCCAGGCAAAGTGACCCTTGACTGGTACATCTTGTCTGCAGGGGGAACAGGTTTAAGCTCCATTTGCTGATGCTGCTGTCTCTCATACCAGAAAAATGCCCCTCCAAAAGGGCGATTCCCAGTGTGGCAGTATAATGTTATATAATTCATTAGTTAGGTTTTTTTTTTTCCCCCTGTTTGTTAGGTATATATCTAAAACGATCTCTTTCACTACTTTTACCATAGTAGAAATCAGGAAAAAAAAACCCCAAACCCTCCTAAATTAATCTTGTACACACAGGAGCTTTCTGAAAAGTTACTTAGTTTTACTCCGGAGAGAGTCAGATGTTTATGAGAAGGGGCCTGCAAGCCTTCTGGGGATGGAAGAGGGCATGGAGAGCAGAGCCCGAGGAAGCTGGTCACAGATCCTCACTTCTGAGCTCTCAAATGTTAAGAAAATGCAATACATGTTAGGAGAGATGGATGTTCAGTTCAGCACACATGAGAAAACGGCACGCTACCAGATTATGAGAAGCAAACATAATAGATTTGCTCGTATATATGTAATTTCTAGAAGGCATTTATTTCTATTACAAATTATCTGTGATTTCTTGTGTTACTGAATAATTGCATATGTTGGCGTGAGTGGTCAATCGTGATTGAAGTGTTGCCATGATAAATTTAAATTAATTTAAATAGGTATTTCTTTCTATTCTTCTGCTTCCTAGAGATCTTGCTCAAAGATCTCTACTTTTGAATTTGTGAAATCATCCTTGTGGCCTCAGGCAGTTCCTCTTTTATTAAGAGAGACCTCTTCAAACTAAAGTCTTTTGAGAAGACTGTGTACTTTCTGGTATTGATCATGTCACGTGTTGGGCATTTGTCCTATTTGGACTTGGGCCTTTTGGCAGAACTATATCTTCTTTATCTACTTGGTCCTATTTAAACTTGGGCCTTTTGGCAGAACTATATCTTTTTTATCTGCTTAGGTTGCTCTGCAGAATGGTGGTGATCAATTTAATATTACTTGTACAACTGGTTGATTATGACTGCCTTAAGTATTAAATCTTGGCAGCCGACTTAATGTTGACTATTAAAGGCAAATATTTCGGCATGACTCTGAATAAGTATACTTGAGATACAAAGTAGAGTTGATGGAGTTGAGCTAGGTGTATTGAATGAGTAACTAGATGGTCTTCTATAAATGCATGTACCGGTTTCCACTTGAAACTATTTTAAGACCAGCATTTATCGTCAAACTTGGCTTGTGACTTTAAAAAAAAACCAACCCAAATTGTACAGTGTTTTTCTTACCACTTAAAGTTATATCAGTTTTTATTTCTGAATATTTGAAAAAACAAATTAAAGTTGTTCTTGCTGGAAGGACGTTCAAGACAAATTTTTTTGCAAAAAATGAGTTTTTAAAACTTCTGCCACTTCTTCCTGCATGAGATAATTCACGCTAAAACTTACAGGCTGAAGTTCAGTATTTTAAATGACGGGAAAGACTGGCTACTTGTGTTCGTGTTTTCAAACATACAAGGATTGGTTTTGGTTAAGTTCTGTCTGCTGACTTAACGCTTATTTTAATCAACTCAGTGATGAAATTTCTATTTCCTTCTTAAGCAAGGTAATTTAAATTTTGAGTTTGGGGCATATCACAAAAATTTTCAGTACTTTCTACCAAAGATATTAATTTAACATTCAATGTATTTATGACAAAGTCATATAAACCGATAAAGTTTTATAATATTGTTAAAATTAATGTATTTTGGTGCTTTGACTCCTTAATCTACTCTTAAGAAATCAAAATGTAATTATTTAAAAAAAAATTAGTTGTTGAAAGACTTTAATACCATGGTCGTCTTTTGCGATAGGAAGAGGTTGAAGGTGACGTGGTATAATGATACGAGCAGGTACTCACTCTTCCACTTCAGCTGTTTCCTATTGAGGCTTTGCTATGCTTATTGAAAAGTGCTCAAGATAATTTTGGTTTTGAGCACTAGGAGGAACTCTGAAACAGCAATTTATAGAATCGTAATTGATTGTACTGAGTTCAATGTGTAAAGCAAAGTAAGCCAGATAGCATTTCTACTAGTCAAGAGAGACGCGTAAGAGTTCTTTACAGATCTTTACAAAAGTTTATAGCGAGAAGTTTGTTTCTGCCTGAGCATCAACGCTCGTTCCCGTTCAGTGCCCAGCATCACAAAAGAGTAATTGTACGTTAACTCTCAAAAATTTATAAGCATAAAATTACAGGGGGGGAAAAAAAGAGCTTGAAAGTAGCCAGATGTGTTTAAAAGTACCACAGTCTGTAGAGCATTGGAAGTGTTATAAAGACCAGGAAGCTAGAGAAGTAAATGTTAGAAAGTGAAAGTACAGTAGCACCCTTTAGTATGGCAGTAATCTAAGGGTTCAAACACATTTCTATTTGCTATGAACTGCATGAGCATTTATAGCATGTGTTGGCAAGAGTAAAGACTAGATAATAGTCTAGCAATGAAGCATTAGGCTCAGTTCAAAGTAACCTTACTGAAAAGCCAAACACTGGTTTATTCAATAATCCAACAACTCACTAAAGGGGGTTGGCAAGCAAAGCTAATTAATAAGCACGTCCGCGTCTTTTCAGAAGTGATCACCTGACGTTCTATTTAATATTGAGTTGGCATGTGTATGTAAGGTGAGCTGGCAGGCAAAATTAATACATTCATTCATTCAGTTTATCAAAGGCTACAGTCTTATTGTATAGCTCGTGCTGAGCTGGTAGATGTTTATCAGGAAAGGCAATGGCAAATTTTACACTGTACCAGTTTCTGTTTCTATTTGGCTGGTTTTTTACAGCAGGTAAAAGGAGCCCAGTTCATGCTAAAAGAGTCCACCGTTAGCATGATCTTCTTTTGCAGTAGATGTAATTAATACAGGAAAAATTGTTTGGGGTTTGTTTGACTTAACACTTAAGACAAAATTGCATTCCCAGATACAGTCTGTTAAGCATATGGAGCTACCTGTGAATTTGCCACTACTATCAATGTGACGGTAGGAGGGTCCTTAATAGTCTGTAGACTTCCTGGAACAAAACATGATCCAGTAATAAATGCCCTTCTTAATAGGCAATGGTGTTGCCCAATATTTATTCAAAATAACTCTTCTGTATAACAGGGCTAACCCCAAGGTGCCAGCGGCTCACTAGGGAGGAGAATAGAGTTTGCTTTTCCAGAAGGGCTTATCTGTCAAATAGAAGGATGAAATAGGCTTACGCCTTTACATACAACCATGTTTTTTATCATCAAAAGACGTGCTATTACTTGAAGTTATTATGCAAGAGTTCATTCTCTTGGATCTACTTTTCAGCTGGGAATCTGTTGCAGTTTACTGCTTGACTCTGCTGTTCATACTCATCCTTCTGGGCAGTGTACTCAGAGTTTTACGCTAATCCTTTTGTGAGGAGCGAAAGTCCAGAAGTTTCAGTCTACAGAAACACTCAACAATTTGATGTTTCTATAAACCTGAATCAGCAACCGATAAATGCTACCTTGAGATCACCTGAAGAGCTGACAACTTTATTTCAATTATTCTAATAAAAAGAATTCTAAATGACCATCACCTAAATAAAGCACTGAGAGTCCTAGGCTAGCAGACTTGGAGGAAAATTTTTAGCTATAGGTTAATTGTATCAAAAAGTATGTCTGATAAGTGTAAAATGGACCTTCGTCGGTGTCACATTCACTTCGTTTTGAGTACTCTACTTGTTGAAACATGTAAGAATCTTAGGAGCTTCTGCAAACCAAAAATGACAAGAAATTTTATTAAAGCATGTGTTAAGGAAAAAAAAAATTAACCAATGGAAACCAGACCATGTTACCATTTCCAACTAATTAAAAACCTGCAAGTTACTGTATTTCAAAGCTTGCAGGAGGAGGAGGAGGAGGAGAGGATCTATGAAGCAAAGACTGGATTCCCAAACTATTTTCTTCAATACAAAACATGAAGCACAGCTCTTCTAAAGGACATGGGATATTTAGAAGCCTGTGTTAACAAAATCAGCCACATCTGAGGAATACCATGTTTGAAGAAATTGTCTACGAAAATATAGGTATGCAAAGACAGACAGAGATGGATTTAATTTTAAATCTTACCGTGCAATGGATTTGTTTTTGAATGCTGGAGTGATATGTGTGCTTAAGTGGAGGCAAGTATGTACATTTCAAATAGTGGAAATATTGGCCTGAGTCTGTAAGGTAGCACTTGCTCCTAATTTAAGTACTAGTTCTTCATGAGCTCTATCTTCTTTACACAGAAACCAAAAAAATTTACTGTGGCTGTTATATTTTTCATTCTGACGCAACGCAGGTTCCTCGAACAAGGTCCTGAAAGACTTTTTCTCTCATGGAAATACCGCCGATGTTACTGCAATCCAAAACAGGCTGAAGGGAATTAGAACAAGAGTTGGAGATTTTATAACAGGCAACAAAGCAAAACCTGAAACAACTGTAAGAGAGTTAAACTGACATTTAGAAACCTCCTAGCAAGAACTGCGAGATGACTCGCAGGCAAAGATAATATTCAATTAACTATAAAGTGCTTGCACAAAAAAGTGGAACTACGGTGAAGTGAAGTTATCTCCAACCTTAACAACCAATCCTTAGAAGAGAAGACTAAAATTAAATGGCAGTGCGTGTTGAAGCGCAATATAGGCATCCCTGGCGCAGCTCTGAGTGTGCTGCTGGTATGTGGCAGAAGTGATTCTAGTTCAGGTCGTAAAAAAATTACGGTGTTGTGTTATGGCTGAGTGAACAAACCCTTGCCTCTAGCCAGATGTAGGCCAGAGAACAAGAAAAGACTTCTTCGGCAGAAGGTCAGACACTAGTGTGAGGGTTATGGTTTATGCAATACACCAGCAAGGCAAGGGGCAGGTGTTTGAGAGCATGTCACCCATGGGCCATCTGTTGCACTGTTTCATATATTAATGTGTAAGAGCAGTGGGTAACATCTGCATAGTGCTGTGAAATATTTCTTATTGCAAACAGAAATAATCCAGTGTTTAATCTGTAGTTTTTCCGCTGCTGTAAGATCTGAGTTTTTAACACATATATAATCCCGCTTCAGCCACTAGATCAAACCATCAGTTTCCATGGTCAGAGAGAGTTCTGAATGTGACCCGTGAATTAGATCACTTACGAGCGGGCATTCAAACTTTTGAACCATGTTTTTCCATATCTAAATTTCAAAGCTCTGGCTAGCGTAGGGTGTAATGATATTAATTCTGAAATACAGTGTTTTGAGAAAGATCAAGTAAAGGCGTTGTTTGTATGCTTGACGAATGGGAGCTGTCCTGCATTACTGAATAACCTGATGATGGCTGTCTGAGACTGCTTTATTTCCGTGTGCACTTTTATTGACCTGTAAAATGGAAGTTAGGCTCATTTACAAAATCCATAGCAGTCCACATGCCAGTAATCTGCTTTAAATTTCAGAGCAGCATGTATCTTTTAAATAATCCAAGTTGTGAAACTGGTGTGAATACAACTTGGGGCAGCGTTTGGCCTAGCTGGGCAAGAACAAGCATAGATCTGGGCATGGACAACTTCTTGTCATAGACAGAAAAGGGGACTGTCTGCCATTTAGAGATCAGATTTTCATCGCCTGGGATCACTACGGAAGGGACATTTGTATTGGTAAGACCTGCAAAAATCCACTTCGGATATAGGCCTTTGGAAATACTTTTTAGAAGTCACACCAGCTATCTAGTACTAGTCTAATGCGTTGTATCTGAAAAGACTTCGAAGGAAAAATGGTTGAATTGTATATCTGCATGAGCGTATGGCATTGGTTTCCAAGATGTTGTCATTTTTACTTTGTAGTTTTGTAGGGAATAAGAACAGTGCTGGAAAACTTTCAAGTTTTCCAGCTTTCGTAGATGCTAATTGTTACAATGGACAAGCTCAGCAATGTGGTGATTAGGAATTACTCTCAAGAGACTTTCCTGGAAGAAGGATCTTGTATTTTGGCTATTTTGTTCAGATCATGTTGGAAATTATGTTTTCAATCTGTTGTTTCAAAACTAAAAGCAATTTTACCTCCTTCTTTATTCCAAGTAACTGTTCAGTTGCTGTGCATTCTAAATTATGGATTTATATAGAGAACTCTACTGAGTTTGAAGAACTGTGTATTTAAACGCACAGCTTTTCTAGCCATCAGCTGCCTCTGTTCGGCCAAAGTTGCACGTGACACGGCGCCCTCCGCTTCTATCTGTTGTCTTGCGTGTATGAAGACAGTGGCAAGCCATTGTGGTTTTTACTGTAAATGTTCAGTCAGCTGAAATTTTGAATGCTGAATTATAGATAAGTGCATCTGAGAGGTCTTGGGTGACTGTTTCCTTAATTTTGTGATGAAAATGATGCGTGAGGAAAATTGTGCCTTTAATAATTTAGAAGCTTAGGTTTGGCATGAGATGTCCTTCACATGCATACCGTCAATATTATTCCTTTATGTCAGAGTATGTCTATGACAGTTTCAACTTGAATACACCTGAGGAAGCTGCAGTATTCTGCTGGAAGAACATAAAAATCGTTTTTGTGTGGTCTTTTCAGAATATCCACCTATTGCAGCTTATTGCTTCTTGAAACTGGAGAGAGATTATGTGCAGTGTGTGGTACAACAGGGATTGGTCTTGGATCGGGTATTTCAGTGTTGAACAGAAAATATTTTTATTGCCACTCAAGATTGTCCATAGCTGTTTTGTTTGAGCATTTTGCTATTTTGTTAGTGAAGTGGTGACTAGTTATATTCCTCCAATAATATTTGATTTGGGGAGATCAGAATTTAAAGAAATTTCTACACAAACGTATATATTATGTTCATGGCTTAAACTCAGGTGTTGGGTTGCATTGAAGGAACAGTAGAAATGTCATATTTTCCATTAAACTAATAAAGACATTTGTCTGTTAGGTACATGAGACATAGATGTTGCTTTCTTTCACACAAACTTTTCTGTTGTTCAGCAGTAAGAGAAGAGTCATAGGTTTACATTTTACTGCAAAATATAGAAGTGTTTTGAAGAAACCCTCTTAGCAGTATTGGAAACGAGTAGGGAAAATATCCCTTTTGTATGATTATTAACCCTTGTATATTATTATTTTAAGCTATGGTACCTGCAGGAAAGGTGAAAATTTTTACATCCCCTATCCAGCATCACCGTGGTTACCGGGCTATTACCCTCAGAGTCAGATGGAAGTACTGTTCCTGTCCTTGCCATAGAACTTGCTCCAGAAGTTTTAATTGTACACACATTTGTGTAAGACACGATTCTTAATTTGGGTGAATCCCGTGATTATATTCTTTGGTTTGTGATGTATTTCCCTAATCCTAGTTATTTATAGGTAAGAGACAAAGCAATATGCCAGCGATGTGGTGCAAAGGTGAATATAGTTAAAGATTCTAGTGTGCCACATAAATGCTTGGTTTTCTACACTTCATAATTAAAAATATTATTTCTTTAATTCATTTCCAAGAGCAACTTACACTTATTCTAGTAAAAAAAGCCTCCCTCTCCCCGTAGCTTCAAATTGAGCGCAACATTCCTGTGAAAGCTTTTTATGTGGAATAACAATTGATCATTGTGTATTAGAATTCTTATTACATTTGATGATAACAATGTTCTCTTTATTAATTTCCATGTTGTACCTTTTGATTTATAGCCCTTCATAAATTCTCATTTTAAAGTAACCTAAGATCTGCCTCTGATCTGGTGCTTTTAAGTGTTCCAATGCTGATACTAAAATAATGGAGAATCTCAGTTGTAATCCTGAATCATAGGAAATGGAAACTTTGAGAGATCAGTAGTGAATATGCAGCGCAACATTAACTGTGGGGATTCTTTTTGCATGATTTTAGTATTTTAGGACAGTATAATTTTTGTTCCCTTTCGGCACTTTTGTTCAAATGCTTACATTGAAGGACGAGCCTGAGAACAAGCAGTGAGAATTTAAGGCCAAGGTCCGTTCCGTTTAGATCCTGCTCTTCACAGCGTAGGGTATTTAAGGGCGGTATGGGGCAATTGTACTTAATCTAGCACAAGACCTAGGACTCCGTTGCAGGCTGCGAAACTCATCAGAGAAGCAGAAGTACTTGGATAGTTAACCTTTGAGTCTATTGCCATGCCCTGCTGCTATAAATACCTGAACTAGTTAACGAAAGGCGGCTCAGGTGTACTGTGCTGGAGCACTCCTGTGACTGCAGTAAATATTGATGCACGCCAAAGCATTTGACAAGTGGAAGAAAGGCACTAACTGAGTATCTTCATGAAGGAAGCAGGAAGTTATGCGTTGCTACTGTAGTCTTCATCCAACATAGCTTTTTATTGATGCGTAAGTGTAACAGAAGAGTTTAGGTTTGGATGCTAAATGAACAAAACAAATACGGGGTTTCAAAAAGGGAACAGAAGTCCAGGTGAGCATAGAAAAGTCCTGCCCAAGACTCTGAAAACAGCTCTGGGGGGAGGCCGTTGCACGTGTTGAGGAGGAGGGCTGAGTATCTAACGTGGAAGTGCTCCGTCGTAGCACTGTTTCATGGATCCTCGTAAAGGAAAAAATGTGGTAAAATTGGGACTCAAAGAATAGCTGTTTGCTTTGGGGAATTAAACGTTGCAAAATGTTGAAGGAGAGATTTTTTTTTTTCTTTTAGACAGTTCTCTTGATAGTTGCATAGGGAAGAACAGCGATGTATGAAGCTGGCCAGTATTTTAAACCTTGACTGCTTCAGCTGACTTGACAGCAGTCACGGCATTTTCTGCAACAGCTGTAGGGGGTTAGAAGAGAACAATTTTATTTCACTGTTCCCAAACCTTACCACAGAAGAGGAAAAATTTCTTAAAGCAGTGACTGAGATTCTTATAAATCTAATAAAGTAGGGGGACGGGGAAAGTGATGTTTATCTCCTTTTAGCAACAGCTGTTATTGGATGGTAATGCTACAGCACTCTGTAAATGCCGCGTCGGTACAGTTGATTCAATGTATGCAAAACTCTTCTGGACATTTGCGCATATGGCGCTGCGAAGGAGAATTCCTCACCTCCCTCTCCCTGCTTCTCTCTGCTCTCCATTAAGAATTTTAGGGCACAGTGAGCAATCTCTTCTGCACGTCTTTTGTGCCACCATTTAGCTTCACAGAGGCAACATCCCGACCGTTGGTACAGCTGTAATTAAAATACCCCAATGCCATATATAGTGAGTAGATTTACAAAAACAAAACAAAAGCCCAGACAGAAAGAAATAAAATCTGACTTGCAAGATTAAAACTGTTGACTGCGTCACTTGGCCTGAGTGCATTTTACCTTCCCCCCTAAAGTGACTCCGGACTACCTAGAGAAGTAAGCTGAAATATCATCTTGACTGTTTACCAATTTTCTTCTAACCTGGAATAAGAGGACAACAAGGGAAAAAGCTGTGCCTCAGGACAAAACCTGCCTGCCGTCATGAGTTAACAGTTAACTGGTGAAAGAACATTGGAATACTTAGAAATCATGCTATATTTAGAATTTATTCTGTGCAGTGACAAGGTCAATGCCTCATTCCCTGTTCTGTGTGCAGAATGCAGAAGTACCAGGGCGTTTTGTCATAGGTCACAGCTGAACATATTCAGGAGGCTTGACAGCACAGTTCCCCTGACCGCCACGTAAGGAAGATAGGCCTTGTAAATTGAGCTGCTTTTCTGAATAGGAAAGAGATGCTGTGTGTAGAAGTTAGTGGTTACTTCCAAGGTCGCTAGGGAAAACATTTGCATGGTTATTCTAACAGAGGCTTCAGAGATCCTGCTTTAAAAAAAAAAACCCAAAACAAACCCCGCCCATCTCCCAAAAACAACCATGAAAAAAACCAAAACGAAAAAGATGCTGCTGGTAAACAGTTTAAGAAGGATGCTTGCGCCTGGAAACGTTGGGGCTGGACATGGGTGTGCTTTGCTCGTGTTTCTAACCCCTCCCGGTGCCGTGTGCATTTTGCCTTAGAATTTGGTTATTCCAGAGCGCAAAGGAAGACAATGTATTAGGGATTATCAGAATAACTGGACAGTTTATCTGTAGAAACAGTAGCATTTGTTGAAAAAACACAGAAGTTTTGTAGGTGCGTGTATCTATTATGGATAGACTTTTCTGAAAAGCATATCATGGAACTGTACGGAAATTTATGAATATGGGTTGCTGCCTCCAACTGTGTTTCAAGCGTGGTACTTTTATTCCACTTTTTAGAATAGCGGCTCCACAATTTGAAGTGCAATTAAAATTCATGATAGAGTGAAATGTGTTCACTCAAATTTGCATTTGGACATTCTTTAGCATTTTTCTTATTTATGTTAATGAATAATCCATGTGAAACAGAATGCTCTTACTCTTAACTGGTTCGCAATCTTCTGTCGTGAAATAAAATACTGATCGTCTACACTACAGAGCAGTCATGGAGCAGGTTTTATGGCATGACCTACAGGTATTGCTGTGCAAGTAAGCTTCGTGAATCCTTTTTGTAGTTCCAAGGATTTGTATGGAACTTCTGTGTATTTCATAATGATAAAAATAAGTGAATAATCCTTCAACCCTGTCTTTTTACACTTTGCTGAATTTCTTTAACATTTGCATCCTCATTTATACTGCAACATGCTTGATTCACTTGTTAATTTGGCAATCTCGAAGCCAAAGGATTTTGAAATTAATATATCTGAATATCATTCTTAAGAGTTAGAACGTTAAAAGTGGAGTAGTGAGTAAATGAATTTCTTAATTAAAATTTCACCTTCATCAGGTTAATGAATGCAGACATAGCATGATGAGTTAGGAACTCTTGTTGACCCAGTGTTTCCTAAAATGTAATGCTGCTAATACGAATATTCTTGCATATTTTGGACCTAGTATCTGTGATAAATAGCTTGCTAGGTGGTTAGATGAGAGAGAACTATTAAAGCAACAAGTTAAAAAAGGGAAACAACCTACTTATTAGGCATCATCCCAACAGTAGCTTTAATGAACTGATGATTTTAATAGTCATGGGGACCCATGCCTGTGCTGGGGAATGGCACTGTTCGCCGAAACCAAGAGCCTTGAGGTGAAAAGACAGATCTGTTTTACCAAGACTGGCCTATTAGTGAAGGGAAAGAAGTCAGCTGCTGCGGGCAGAGACAGACTTAGAATGTCTTTTCCCGGGACCCATACATGTAGCTATTGTTAGGATATTGAAAAGTATCTGGTTATATAATCATCAAGTTCAATGACAAAGAATTTTGGCATAATTTTTAGCATGCTTTGACTCCTGATTTGGTAAAATATATACTGAAGTTCTTGCAGCAGTGTTGAGTCAGTAGCCCAACTACCTGTCTAGTTTTGAAAATATCAGTCTTGTCTGATAGTTATTTGTAACGCTGAATTTATAAAATTAGGGTTCATCTCATGTTGTCCTAACAGGACAAACTTTACACTGAATGTCTTTTCTCCTGAGATTTCAAAAATTTTATACTCTGAAGGTTACGCAGTTATTGGTGAAAGTGAATTCAAAAAGTGCTTTATGAGCAGTCGACTTATAAATAAAACATAGCCAGAGAGCACAGTCCTGGCATGTACATTACATAAACTAAAAGGCAGAAGGACAATTTTTTTTCATTTTTGATGAGGACTTGTTCGCTTATTTTGGTGAAGGCTTGTTGCAGAATGAGAGTTACTATAAATATCTGTTAGGAAAACCAAAAATGAATTTAAAATGTTTTACCCAGTAGTAGGATAGACACACACTCTTACAGATTTCTGCTCACAAATCTCTTTGCTCGAACAGCAAAGCATATAAATACACAGTTGCCTCTTCAACACGATTTACATCTTTAGATCAGGGGGTTGGATAGATAGAAATGTCTCCGTTGTAGGGGAGAGCTGGTAGAGCTCTTAGCAAAGCCCCAAGGGCCTGGGGGGTCCTGGTGTGTCCTTCACCTCACTGCACCCAGTTACATGGTTTCCTGCTCCAAGGCCCTGCGATCAGTTCGAATGCTACCAAATGTCTTTGTGCTGAAGGCGGCGTGGCATTCACAGTACAGAACCATGAATTTTTTTCAAAACTATGAGGTTGTTATTATGAATATTTTTCCGCAATCATATTAGGCACAACAGAACACTCTACAGCGTCTAGGAATTTAGCATGTGCAAGATCACAGCCTGTATGTGGTTCACGTTAGGCATGCCTTGTGAGACCTTCAGAAAGTCCTTGAGCATTTGCTTAATTTAAAGCACATGCACTAAGTCTGCTTAAATCTAAGCATATTCTCAAATAGTTTAATTTGGAATTGGATTATCCGTATATACAGCTAAAGTGAGTGTTAAGTAAAAAGAAGGCTGCGTGTTAACTGGCTCCATTCTGGGAAAGAATTAATTAGAGCCTGAGAAATGTTTCGTCTGTCGTTGTTTTGTTAAAGCCTTGCGTGCTCTGTGATACTAGCAGGGACACAAAATCAAGACTCTATTAATCCTCTTTTGTTAGGTGGTGACATTGCTTAATGTATGGAGAGTGTTGCTATTATGCTGTGACTACAACAAAGGAAGACTCCAAAGCCTTCCTGTCAAGCTCTTTGAAGTGTATATGCCTTTACACCTAGGAATGGGAGTGTTTAAGGGGGGTGTGGGGGGGGAAATTTGCATTTATTGCTTGAGTTCTGTAACAATGAAAACGAAGCTACATATGCAAATTTTTAAAAGGTGGTGGAAGTGATTCAGAATTTTGAGGTCCCAGTAATCTTTTGTGACCGTTCTGTTTTGGATGCGATCCATTAGGGTTATTGTCCTTGTATCTTCTAAAAAGCTACATACAAAGTATGATGCCCAAGAACATCATTAAGAAAAATTAAATTTTTAATCATTTAGTATATAGTTTATTCTTCGATAATATGCGTTTTGTTAGAAATTTGACATTGCAGCGAAAGTTGCTGATCTAATATTGTCATCTTGACGTAATTTTCTGTTCTGTATTTGCAATTGGCGTTAAAGGTTACACCTTAGAAGACACTCTGGATTCCCGAACTCGCATTAGTGACGAGTTCTTTAAATAATGCTGCTCATTAAATGTGTTTGAAAATAATGTCGTGCCACTACAGTTGTGAGAGTTGGTATGAGGTATTAAAGACACCATGCAGTAGAAGAGGTATTTTTAAAAAAGCTGTAAATCTAAAAAGGGCAGTGGGGTGCTAATGTGGGATGATGGAAATGAAAGAAAGCCGGTAGGTGATTGCTGCCTTTTCTTGGTGGCTACATCTACTACTGATGTAAATTGTGGCTGTATAAAATACTGCGTCTGTGCCACAGACCCTCTGATGTCCGGTCCCATACATCTCCATCCAGCCAGGTTCCAAATGCGTAGTTAGCTGCTGCTTTGCTTACTGCTAGGCACGTCCACTCCTTCTGTACTTTGACATTTTAGACCTGCCCAGGAAGAACTGCACCGTTGTAAGAAATGACTATGAAGAACCTCCAGTGTGCTCTCATTTTTTTTAGTCTGCTCCTTGAGCATATGAAACTTTTTGCAAGGTACAAATCACCCTGACTCTTGTATTCACAGAAACAGAGGACATCAGCAAAAAGAAAACAGCAAAAGAAAAATCGAGAGGTTTCTTGTTGGTAGCTCAGATCTCAATTATCCTGCCTAGTAGTCTAAACCCGTGTGACAATAGAAATGTCTTTATTTTTCGCAAGCACCGTTTTGTGCACGTAGAACAGAGGAATAGATAGGAAAGTCTGGCGGTGTCTGTAAAGTTCCCTGGCCAATTGATGCTCACCGAGAGGTTGTGAAGAACCCGTAAGGGCTTCTTTGCAAGGTTAAGTAAAGAGACAGCCTTCTAACCCGCATTCTTAAGCGGTACATTCGCAACTTTCAGAAGCAATCAAAACCCCGGCCTAGATGCTTTAAAGAGCGTTTGATAAGTTAATATGCATTCAGCTTCCATGTGGTGCTTCACATATTTGTTGTTTGTCTGTCTCATGACCTTATTTGTGGGATAAAGGTGGCAGTGAGCATGGAAATTATCGTAAATACTGTGTATATTTGAATGGCAAGAGTAAATGAATGGCACTAGATAGCAATGTTTATTGTGTCAAGTCTTTGGGATGTCATTTATATGTAACTACTTCTAATTAGTGCCATTCAAACCAACTAAAATGACTCCAAAGCAGATGCCAGTTGTTGCAAGGGATGTGCCTGGATACTTGTCATTTTGTACAGTCAACTGGCAGTTACAGCACTGACACCACTTTAGTGTTAGACATGGAGGAAAGGTTTCAGTACTGTTGCTCACGGTAATTTTTAACAGGGAACATTTCCCTTAATAAACCGTAAATCGGAAACTGCTCCTTCTCAGGTGAGAGTTGCCATTCCCTTGGGTCTTGGTTGCTCCTGATGACCGGTATTAGCTTGCAGTCCCTCCTCCCACGCCACCTCTAGAAAATGGGCACCATGCGTCATCCTCGTTGTGAGCAGTGTTAGAGAATGAGATAACATCAGGTATCAGTCTAAGAAGGAAGGACTCTTATACTTGAAATCTGGGGGTTTGCTTTTTGTTTGAGAATACCTGCTGGAAAAGAATGTAAGTTAATGACTACCTCAGCCTGAATTCTGGGTGTATCCAAATTAAACAGAATCATTCAGCAATGATTTTATTTTTGAGTTGAATGCAATTTGTAAGCATAATCAAAGAGTGATGTAGCTTTATGTAAATTGACGTCCAAATAGCAAGGCTTCACTTTGTAGTGCTACTCCCCCCACCCTCTAAAATTGCCTTTTATTTAATTAAGACTCTCCAGGAGGCTGACACTTTTCTGTGGCTGAAACAGCAGCTGTACTGCAGCGATGAACCTCAGAAAAAGCTAAACATCTCCGTGACTGCTGCGAGTCTTGGCAGAACAATGGGAAAGATCCTCTTGGTATCGCTAAGAGAACAGCCTTCTGGTTTTTATAGCAATTTTCTCAGTGATCACCATAATACTCTGCAGTGGGGGTTTTGATTTGAAAACTAGTGATTTTGAACGTTTCCCTAATGTAATTTAACTTGTTCTTTTTCACAGAAGTATTTAAAGCCACACTCGGAGGCGACATTTGCCAAGATAGTGATGAGAATAGCCTACATAAGATTAAAACTTTACGTACTTGCTACTGTTGAGCAAACTGTAGCTATTTTGGGGAGGCTGTGCGTAGATGCCAGGCTGTGATCCCAGAGGCCGGTGTGATTAACCTCCCTGCCTCATGCCTCCTTTCTCTTGCTTATTAAGGATGTTGCAGCGGCGGTAATTTCCATGTACCCTGACGACCCACAGTCACGCTGATTTCTGATTAATTTTTGTGTGCTGCAGTGTTTTTACGCTCGCACTGAAGGAAGAACTTTTGAAAAACAAGTTGATGTGATATCATTAATAGCCCTGAGCAGTACAGATTTGCTAAGAATGACTTCCGTAAGAAGAAGAAGTGGGGTAACCGGGATATTAACACTTCAGAAAATCTTCGTAACATGAGGCCTTTGCTTTGTGTCAAGGGAGTTTCCTTGGTTTCAGAGGAGCTACGCCAGTTCTCACAAATCCTGTTTCCCAGTAGTTGCAGCCTGATTCAAAGCCTGTTCCAGTTTGCCCTCAGGCACTTTGCTGGTCTCTTTTGGCCGTGCTGAAAATAGATTTCTGTCCGAGATGCTTATGTGAACCGGAGGATGGTGGAAAGCAGAAGACAATAAATTAAGAACCAACAAAGTTTTACCTTTAGTACGCGATGTTGAGTACTGGCATGATGTATTCCTGAATTCTAGAGAGATGGCTTAGGAGAGCTCAAAAAAAGATTCAGTGGAAGAGCGGTCCTGAAGAGAGGTTAACACTAACGAGCACTAGATCTGCTGTTACAGAGGTCTCCAGGATGCTGAAAATGCTGTCCTGACATGCGTAATAGGAGCGCTGTTCTGTTAGCGCAGTGAAGGACTCTGATTACCTCAGGTGAACGTTCAGGGCTGAAGGAGTTTGGAGACATTGTCTTCTGAACTGGCGGGGCTTCTAGCGCTCACATAGACACACAGATCTATCACTTAGCTTTGTGCTAGTTTGCGTTCTTAGCGTGTCTGTTTCTTAGTGAGTGGTAGCAATCACTGCGTTGAGTTCTGTTCCTCTGTACAAAACAACTTAAAAATGAAGATATGACATTTTATAACTGCCGTGTGTAAAACACTTGTTACAGAATTTGGATGAATAATGGTTTTTAAATAGGAAAAAATGCAGAAATCGTGCAGTAGATGAAAATTTCTCTGAGATGTTCTTTAAAAAATAACAGACAAGTAAGACATCTTGTGGTAGTTGTATTAGATTTAGACATGAGGATTGTGTCTCTTGCTTGTACATGGAATTTGAACAGCATAGGGAAGCTTCAGGTAACTTAAGGAGTAAACTCTTTACGTAGCTTAGCAGTACTCATTGCGTCCTCCTGCTGAAGTCGGTGCTCACTTGAAAGGGGTCACGTGTAGTGATGTGCCTATTAGGTGGTTCAACAAAAAATTCTGTGCATTTTGAAGCATATGAGAGTACAAGAGTAATCATTTACAAAACTGGAGTGCAATATAATTTCCCAAGAGGCGATAAATCCTCACACTTCAGATGATAGACCTATTTCTACTTAATGAGGAAAAATTCACTCCTGGCTTACCTCCACTGAAGTTAATTTCTCTGACAATAAATTTGGCCCTATATGTCAATACAAACTTAACTCGCTTGTGTTCAGAGAGATTAACTCAACAACATCTTATGTATGCACAGAATAATTAGTTTACTGTCTCTTGAGGTTTATTTAATTAATTTAGAATGCTTTCATTTAGAAGATACTTACTGCAGAAACAGGTCTGTTGCAGATAAGGGAAACTGTAACTACTCCCTCAGTCTTGTGCTTGTTGGAAAGAAAGTACTTGGAGCAGAGAAAGTCATGTCAACTTGCTAAAGCCGTGCTCTCTGAGCCTTTTTTTTGTAGAATCCCAGCAACTCGGAATGGCTTGGTGCCTTACAATAATACTAAAATACATATTTTTTTACATTTTAATGGTACTGTGCCTTCTCTGATCAACTAAGAACCACCGTAATGCTTTCTGAAATTTGTTACAGATTCAGAGAAGATAACTTATTTATAGGAAAGTCTTTTAGATCTGCAGTCAGACACTAAATTTTTAAAGGGAGGGTGTGTGTCAGAAGCTAAATAATTAAGATCCATGCCTTCTCAGCATTTTATTTCAAATATTAAATATTACATAAGAGATTTTTTCCTGTGGGAATCAAGCCTTTAAAGCGGTGCAGGCTCGGCCATAAAAGCACTGTATTGTGCAGTTAAATTCGTTTATCTTGAATCCTACAAATAGTTCAAAAAAGTTCTTAAAATATTTCGGCGTTCTACGTACTAGTTCGAATTGTCCCTGTTTAGAAATGGCGTGATGCTATGTTGTGATTTTGACATAAAAGTCACCGGTTCCACAATGCCAAACAGTGATCCTTCTAAAGCTCCTGGTCAGTTTTGAGCAAACATTAGTGTTTGGACTAGCGCAGGTAGAGCCCAGGCTGGGGCTTGCCGTAGTTAGCTCACATAAAACCTGGGGAACGTGTGTTTGTGAGCTGCCAACATGAGGAACCAGGTAACTTCCCAGATGAAATCCAGCCATTCCGTTCCTTCTGTTGTAAACCACTGTCCTCCACTGGAAGGAATTAAAACTGCACAAATTCTTCTCAAGACCTGTGCTGCAAATAACTGCAAGTTCTTCGCTTGCAGAGCTTGCTGGCAGAGCAATGTGCTCTGTCCTGACACCTTGCATGAATTTCTCGATGTGGTCATCGTGTTTAAAAACCACCTGAAGCTTTGAATACGTACAAGTTGTTTCCTAAAATGTTGCTGGAATTTAAATAGATGCGTTAAACCTATACGACATGGTGCCTCAGGAAACGGCTGTACCAAAGTTTTCTCTAGCAAAACCTGTGCAATTAAAGGAGCCAGCACAAATTTCCACACATCTCAGGTTCCAGTCGTGTCTTTGTTTACCAGATCTGCAGCCCAGCTGTAACGCTAGACGACCGCGGAGGCGTCGCAAGCTTATGAATATACTGGAAGCGAACACTGCCCTTATCTTCTGTCTCCTGTCATCAGAACTGCGGCGTTTGTTACCTGCTTGCCGCTTTCTCTTCAGTAGAAGACTTAGTAATGTCTGGTTTCCATGAGAACTCATAAGTCTTTGGTGGGTTGGGATAAAGGCTGGAGGTGGCAGCGTTCTCCTCTGACAGTGACCTCCTTTAGCTCCTGTAGGCTGTGTGTAGATTCAGGCTGCCATCTCAGTAGGGTGGAAAACCAAGGCGTCGGGTTCAGCCGATGAATTACTTTCGCTTAAAATTGTGCCTATCCTTTTGCATCCTTTCCAAAGGGGTACGGGGCGTTTGAATGGAGTCGGTGTCTGGCTCGCAGCTGGAGCCGCTTTCCTGCTTCCGCCTCCCAGCTCAGGCCGTGGTTCCTCCCCCGTACGCAGGCACTGAACTCCCCAGTGGCCCTTTCGGCCTTCCACGCGTTTCGGCGTTCTTCGCGTGTCCTGTCAGCAGCTAGACCTCCAACCTGGAAATTCAGCACCACGTTCAGTGTATAAGCAGTTATTTTAAGTTGAGCAAATGCTGACCTGTCGGTGCTGTACGTGATGTACGTACTCCTGGTGGCTTTGGGTTTTCTCCCCAATTTATGTTCGTAGGAATATAGACGAATGTGTAGAGAAAGGCCACCTTCACGTCATTCAAAAACTTCCTTCTGGGATTGCGAGGGTTCTGGTTTTGACGCTCTGTATGTATGTGCATACGTACGCGCTGTGTGATTATTTGCCAGGATTTACGTCGCGTTGTGGTTTTAAGAGCAATGAGGTGTTGTTGACAAGCTGTTTCTCATTATTTGCAAGTCATTTATCACTAATTATAACCAATGCAGATGAAATGATTGGTTGACAGTGTATCAAGATTAATGCCGAGCAAATCCCAGAGAGCTTACTACAATTATCTAGAGTATGGGCGCACTGTTATTCTTGACTCTAGCAAACCCTACACTATCACAGTCCTTTTAAATTGTCCATCGTTCCCTTCCCTTGAGGATCAGTTTTATATCCAGGGGAACTGACTGGTGTGTGAGACAGATCTCCTGTAGTGGGAGGAATCTGCTTTTCACTGAATTTTCAGTACACTTAGGACTATGAAGCATCAGAAGAACTTGTATGAACCAAGACAATATTTTAATAACAGCCTCTGCCTGTTCTGCAAGGGCTGGAGCAGCTTTGGAGAGTATTTCTGTCACTCCGGGAAGCAGGTGGATTTGGATGGTGTAACTTACCTGCTTGTATTTTCAAGGATCATTTTCCACTCTTCCATCAGCTGTTTGGGGTTGAGTGAAGGGGATGAATATACAGGAATATCCCTAATAATGATAAAGGCCTTTGAAGTGCAAGTACTGCACGGTGTTCTGCAAAGAAGGAGTCAGCGTAGACACCTCGGGGGATGCTGGTTCAACCCCGACTCCCGTAGCGCCCCGTCGTTATTGCCGCTGCCCTCCTGGCTGCTCCTCTCTCTGGAAAGCCGATCGGCACAGAAAGCGTGATCCAGTCCGCGTGTGGCCCTGCAGACCAGCAAATGTGCCTGAAACCTCCAAGAGATCCCTTGCTGGCTCTGAAAGGGTTTCACTCTGATTTGTCAGGTCCTGCACAAGCGTAGCTGTACGGCGGGCCTGCCTCTCCGGTTAAATGTAACTCCCTCCTCACCTGCACCTCCCTGCCATCCTCGGAGCACTTTCTGTCTTTGCATCTGCTGAACGTTGCCAGCTCTTCACACCCATTTCCTCCCGTGATCACTGATTTCATCCTTAGGTTTGTTAATCAAGGTGGATAAGTAAGTTTCTTATATCTTCTATTTTAATGGATATGTTGAACTCGAATTGGATGATAAAACATCATTTATGAATGACATCTGTACGGGGACTTATGAACTCAAGCCTGTTACAGGGCATTTCTTTTCCCTATAAATAATGTCTTTTTATTTCTTCATTTATATTTCCTTTATTTTCCCTCGTCGCCTTCAGCACGGCTGCCTGCTCCAAGGAACCCAACTGATTACGTGCAGGAATATTTGCTTTTTGCTGTTTTGCTGCTTCTTGTATTTCTAGGGTGTTTTGTGGCAGTAGCACCTGGTGTAACGTATTCCTACAAATTCGACCCCCCATTTCAAGACTCCATTGAGGTTTGTGAGTGTTCGGGTGCTGCAGAATTTGTCCTTTCTTCCATCAAGGTTTGATACCCACGGTTAGTGCTGTGAAGACAAATGAAAGCCAATATCAATGTGAGTTTTGACAGAAATATTTCAAATCCTTTTCGTTGGCTGGAATGATAAGTGAGCCAAGGAGGAGTATTTAGTGCTTCTCATTGTCATTTTCAATTTGTTGTGTACTTAAAGCAACTTGTCCACTGACTTCATTGAAAGGAGTAAGGTGAGCTGGGTCACAATCGTTTCGTATACTCCAAGATTGCAGTGATGGTGTGTTGGTTGTCTGTATGGTACAGAGTTGAAGCTGCTGAGCTCTGTATCCTCATTTTTAGGATCTGCAAGATTTTACTGTGAAGTTCAGCTTGTAAAATCTTAGGAAGTGAGATTCCCCCCCCCCCGGAGCCTACAACTTTCAAAACCCTATTCAGGAGAAGTTGCAGTGTCTTACAAAAAACTTTCCCAGACACTGGTACCAAAATTGAATGGTAAGAAATATTTGAAGTGAACTTTACACTACAAATCTTTAAAGTTAAAAGTGTTTCTTAGGGTTTTTGTTATGAAACAATTGCTTAAATTAAATTTTGAGCCAATTTTTGTAAGCAGCACAATTAGACAGAGTAGACGGATAGTTTCTTTGTCAGATGTAGCTTTTTGCCTTCTGCATTTGTATATATGTTTATACAAAAATGTGTAATTACGTTTATTGCAAAAGAAAATAATGTTAATGGTTTAGAAATTAGCTTAGTCACGTGGGACCGTTTGATAACTTGTAAGTGCGTCTCGTGTTTTTCAGAGTTGCCTTTATTGGGATCTATAAGGGTATAACCGAAATAGCATTGAAAAATCCGTGAGGCATCGTACCTCAAGGCAGATCTGTTGCTCTATGTTTGTTCCTACTGCTTGCAATACCTGGACTCTCAAAATAATTAGTAAGGCTTGTTCTGTGATTGTAACTGTGTAGATGATTTCATTTACCCATTTTTCTAAGAGTTCAGAATCTGATCTAATTGTAAGTATTATTCATAACGGGTTCTGATACGTGGGAAGTTCACAAAGGCTTATAGGACTTCTTTGCATGGTTAGACATTTGTATGAAGCCTTTGGACAAGACGACCTGAGCTGATGTGCTTGGTTTGTTTGTATTCAGCTCAGCTCTTCTTTTATGTCAAACAAACGTCTGAAGACTTACGGTGGGAATCTGGAGCAACACTTCTCCATTGCTACCTTTGTTTTGGTATCTACGGTCCATCCTTAGGTCCGTGTGCACTCTGGAGGCAGAGCAAGGAGACAGCCTGTCTTGGCATAAGCTGTATTTTTGGCAAAATTTGTATCCACATTCCTCTGACAAGTTATTTGGGAAGAGACACTACAGGCCAAATCATACTTGAAGTTCTAGTTGAACTGATTTGCTTAAAATGGAGCATAGAAATGTCAGCGTATAATAGTTAACTAAAAGGGAAGGTGGATGTCACAAGATACATTTGAAAATATCTCGGGGGGAAAAGAACGAACAACGGGGACAACACATTAATAACAGGAGCCCGTTTGCTTGCTTATAGTTTAGACCAGACTGTGGGGTTTTTTTTGTTGTTGTTGTGCAGAAGTATTTGATTAAATCTAAATATAATTGCCCCTGTGGTGTTTTCCAGCTTTTTTAACGTTGCAAACTGCCCAGAATGCTTGGGATTCATGCATTCTGTTTGTTTGCTGATAATAAAAAATATTTGGAAGGCCAGGTCACTTGTAGCATTTCAAGAAAAAGAAATACTACCACTTGTTTTTGACACGTTTTGCTTCCTGGCTTAGAATTTTTATCTGCCGCAGAAGTGAGCGTGAGCTGTGAGCCAGAGCACTCAATCTGCTAAATAGCAGAATCATGAGAAATCTGTATTAGGACTGAATTACCCTGAAGTATAAATCAATGCAAAAACCCTACAACATTTAAAATAGTTCCACAGTTACTTAAATCCCTCTCTACACCCACGTTACTTTCTCAGCTTCAGTCCCAAAAGTCAGTGGTTATTATTTTCTGACATTATGTAAAGATAATGCTTTTGTACTTATCATTCCTAGAGGTCTGACATTTTTTTCCAGATCAGATGATTTATGGCATGAAGAGATCCGAAATAAAAGACCTTTAATGTGATCTTTCAGCTGCATGTAATTTTAGAAATAACTGGAAGGTAGATTACGTTTAATTTGCTGAAAGTTTCAAAAGCAGTTACATCCTTGCTATCCAACAACCCCTCAACAACAGAAGTGCCAAACTGAATCCAACATGTCCACGAAAAGAGCATCTTTACTCATCCTTAATTTTGCGTTGCTTTTAGAAACGAAAGCTTTAAAAATCGTGCACGCGCGTCCTTCTCATACTTGTCCATTAATTCTGAATAGACTCCAGTAGATTTCTGCGTTAAATCAGTTTGCTGTGCGCTTGGGAAGAAATGGTTTCTACCAGCGTAAGCCATATAGGCCAGTTCCGTTCTCTGGGGATGTGTTTCCTCCAGAGACTGTGCCTTTATTGTAAAGATATCTTACCTTTTTCTGTAAGTGTATTTAAAAAAAAAAAAAAGTTAAATGCATTTAGACGGGTTTTTCCACGTACACACACGACTTTTGAGTCTAAACCGGAGCTCCTTAGCTCAGCTTTGTGTTTCGTGCCCCTCTTCCGTGCTCACGTTTATAGTTTTCACCTTCGCTTGCATCATCACTGTGGTATCCCTGACGCGCTTTCTACGTTTGTGTATGTTCTTTCTGTCTCTGTGTACATAAAGGGATAATTACGTGAAAGATGTGCGAGTTAAGCAAGAATAAACACTTTTGATCTATGTTATGACATTTATTGTATAAACTTTATGTAATCCACGTAGATGAGGTTTTTTCTTTTTTTTACAGAAATAAAACTTTCTGAGATTTGTGAAAACCCAAGCATTTAAAATATATGGTCGTGGAAGGGTCACGAAGTATTCTGCTGTTAATAGCTTGATCGTTGTGTTCTGCAAACATTAGAACTGTAAAAGCAAAAAGCGTGTGGCTGCATTTGCTGCGAGGATAAATAATCCTTGCTATGAGGAGAAACAGAACCTTTTTACCATCGCTTTTGTTACAGCGGTTTTGTACAGACCGCTAACGCGTAAACCTGTGGTTGCCGCTGTAGCGCTACAAATCAATGCTTTTAATGTCAGTAATTTTCTAGCACTGCTACTAGGTGAGATAGGAGCTTGTAAACATATGCTGTTCGAAGACTTTGATGTTGATGCTGAGAGTATTGTTTAGCAGTTTAGATGCTTTAAGCTATGCCTATTGCCACTCTCTCTAGTTCCCAGCTATTTGCTGCCACTGGTTTTCAGTGTCAGCGCAGCCGTTTGTGTAGCTGTGCTAGGACATAGATCTGGAAAAATGCCTGGCTGACTCAGGAGCTGACCTTAGGGTGGGCAGGGGAAAAGAGGTATTTTACACTTGGCTTTTGTATCACTACTGCATGTGAGTTTCAGGGAAAATGAATGAACTCTGATATCCATAATGGCTTGTATATAGCATGGGATATGCCAAATTGACATGTAAATTGCTTTATTTTTCAATATGTTTGTGTTTTGCTGGTCTTCGGTCGTCATGCAAGTCCCCACTGTGCCAGATAGCGGACTAACGTCATCATTTATAAACACTGAGTGGACATCAGGAGAGGGAGAGACTATGAGAAGCTTAGATGAGATCACGCGGATCACAGATTATTAATGTTTATTGGGAAACAAACAGCCTTATGACCATGCATGGTTTTAAGGTACGTAAATATGTTCCAGAAGCATCCTGTATTGTCGTTTCTAGAATCACGGCTCTCAGACGTCTTATTTGATCTATCTGAAGGCAAATTCCAGACAGAGTTTTACTACTGAAACGAATCCTCATGGTCTACCCTAGCACGAGAACGTTTTTTCCTCTATTTTATACCACGAGGGAAAATTATACCGCAGAGTTTCTAGAAATACAATACAATGTAAAGGAGTGTCTATGTGAAGAGCGTATATCCAGCCAGTTACATACCAGTGATGTGGTATATGAAGAGCAAAGTAGCCTGCAAAGAGCTTAATTACCTGCCTGCTTGCAACTTGTTATTTTCTCCTCATGCTCATATGATTCAAATGCTTCCTGCTGCGCGCTTTTCCCCCTTTTAAGTGGTTGCTCGTAAGGTGAAAGCTTGGCCGGAGTATTTTTTCCTACACATAAATGAAACCGTGAATTGAGAAAGTGCTTTTGAAGCCAGGAAAATTGAATTGTAGATGCCACTTTTCTTTGTTTTTAAACAGCAAGAACACTGATCTGCTTGCTCAGAGTTCCTTCCTCGTGCCCCAGGAATCTCCCTGTTGTCCCTCGCACACGGAGACATCCCTCCGTGATTAACTCCCTGTCACTCGGCTCAGTTTTCCGACAGCAAAATGAGTGCTGTAGCAGAGCGAGTCATGGCTGCAGAAAGCCGTTTCAAGGACAAGCCAAGGGTGTTGAAGGCAGCAGCTTGATGAAGCAGGATTCAGGACCAGCTCAACTGTTTCCTGCCTCAGGGAATTCGACTTTGAGAAGCCAGACTCTCTTAAAACCAACAAAAGCAAAATCTTTAGGTGCGGCTTCCTGTTGGATGTTGTAGTTAGGTCCTGTGACGTTGCACACAGCGGCGTTACGTACAGCACGGCAGGTGCAGCCTGGTTTCAGGGGCCGGGGGAGAGCGTGTAACAAAAACCAACGTGGAGTGCCAGAGCAGAGGGAAACATCTCAAAGATAACGTTATCAGGAAGAAGAATCTCCGAGCGGGGGGCTGACGTGGGGTCTTAATAATTGCCNGGCGTTACATACAGCACGGCAGGTGCAGCCTGGTTTCAGGGGCCGGGGGAGAGCGTGTAACAAAAACCAACGTGGAGTGTCAGAGCAGAGGGAAACATCTCAAAGATAACGTTATCAGGAAAAAGAATCTCCGAGCGGGGGGCTGACGTGGGGTCTTAATAATTGCCTCAGCCTGGCATGGACTTTTATTCTTAATGTTTAAGAAGATTTTAAGTAAGATTTACAACTTGACAGTTGCGTCTGGTTTCCGTGGCGTATCGGTCCTATCAAGTGCAGGGTGCTGCTCTGTCGGGAAGGGAGGTGTCCCTGCCCGCGCTTATGCAGGGAAGGGGACGCCTTAGCAGCGAGAGACGTGGCAGGGGTCAGCACCGGGCAGCGTGCTTGGACTCTGAACTGCCTGCTTACCCCTGCAGCAAAACTGCTGCTTGCCTCCGAAGCAGGAACAGGCTCTAAATTAAGTGTTTATGAAGTAAAGTAGTCCTGGAAAAATCTGCATCTTCACTGCAGTTGGAAATATGTGATGACAGCGTGTGTCCAGCTCAGTTTCTTTGGTGGTTAGCCACGAAGGAGGGACGCCGCGGGTGTCGGTGCTCGTTACCTGCCTGGGGCCTGTACGACTATATCCTCCTGGGGCCTGTACGACTTGCTGAAGCCTGAGGTCCTGTGGCCTTGCCACAATTTGCCACATGATTAGGGTTAAATCAGTTTGGTGATGCTGATGTGGGCTACGTGTACGCTGAAGTCAGAGGCATTAAGTGCTAATGCTGCAACCAGGCTGAGGGAAGCCCCTTCCAGTGAAGCAACTGGTGCATCCAACGACGAATACGCTTTCAGGCGTCGTTTTTTGAGAAAGCTGGTCTGTATTGATTCTGATTAGACGTCGGTTGCATTAGTTGCTGTATTTGGTTAGTTACAGAACATTGTTATTAAATAATTTCATATTCACAAGAGAAAAGCACATTAGGTGGACTGGATTGATGGTTTTGAATCAGTTAATGATATTGCCTGTTTTCAGCCATTGGCAGAAGAAACATTTCACATTTTACATCTGGTGTTCTGATACGGGTGAGGATGAGAGGACGCGTAAGCGCTGTGAAGCATTCTCACGCATGTGTTTTCATCGGTGCAGATGATGCTCTTTGCGTGTGTCATCCTGACTGCGTGTAGACAAGAGTGCAGGAAATGCCTATAGATGAAAAGCCTGTGTTTTTATAGCATTGGAACTATAACAAATGAAGAAACTAGGTGAATTAAAGATAATTTTCAAGACCCGGAACTTTTCATCTCGGGTCAGCATGATCGAATTCAGCATGGGTCAGGATTACTGTTTCATGGCAAATCAGTCCAGTCCAGAAGTAGGGGGAAAGGTGAGGGGATCATCCATAATTGGTACCCTTGCTGAATGAATTGCTCAGATATCAAGATCTGAATGAAATTGTAATACCTTCTCACTTTTACTGGGCAGGTCTAATAGGTCAGAGTTTGGTAGGTCAGCGTAAAAGGAGCTTGGGTTACCCACCCTGGGCTGTATCAGTCCTCTGAGGCTTGGCAGCCAGTGAACTTCATATGCACTAAGCTTAATTGCAAATAAAGGCTGTGACACAAACAAAGCTCAGGAATTTAAAACATTAATGCTGTTAGAGACTTTATATTTTGGGCAAGCCGTTTTCCATAAGAACAGGAATTGTTCATTTTTCCAGGTTCAAAATCTTGCGGGCGCATAAATGGAAAGCGATACTGGTACTTGGTATTAATAGTCCCACGTAATTCTTCTTGAAGTTTTTTGTTGGCTGCTATTTTTCATAATAACTAAACAAATAGACTATTTTTCTTAAGGTTTTCAAAGTCTTGCACCGTGAGCAGTATTTTGTTTTCTTAACAGGGGTTTTCTTCAATGTCACTCGTAAGCCTGCAAAGTACGTAGTATTCTTCTGTAACCATCTTTGAAGACATAAATCCTGACGGTTTGTGGATATTGCTATGTGCTGATCTCCCCAAATTTTACTTACTTTGTGCTCATGCTCTTCTTTTAAAAAAAAACAAGCAACGATGTAGCCAGCATCCCCCCTAAAAAAGCGTGCAACATGAAATAACGGTTGTGACATCAGAGTATAGACAATTTCCCTAAGTGATGAAGAGGTTTCAGGGAGAGAGTAAGGACTGTGCTGAGCAGTAGAAACTAGAGAGGGAAGAAGGAAGGGCTGTCTGATATTTATCAGTGGCATTGGCTTCTTTGAGATAAAATGAAGGGGAAAATAAGGAATGCGGAAAAGGGTACTAAGGGAAGAAGGAAGATCGGTTAAGATGATCTCCAGGAGGAACAGTAGACATAGGAGGCACGTAGGGAGACCAGGAAAAATATAAATATATTTGACGGAAAGGATAGCAGAATTAGGGCAACACACACACACAAAAAAGGTCTGCCTTTTAGTGTCCTGAACATTCCAGCCTGACCATTTGGTTCATCTCTGCTTATCGTTTACATGACCTGTAGAAAACAAATGCGTGCTCAAGATGTCTGCCTGAAAGGAATGGCTTCATCCTCAGCCCTGTTATTTCAAGGTGTTTGCACGTTCTATGTTAATCAAAATTATTTCAAAATATAGTAGTACGTTATCAGTTCTATTTAAACTGATAAAGTTTGCTAAATATTGCGAAGGTGTACATTGAAAGTGTGTCTGATTTTCTTGTCTTTGTCTCTTGTTTAGTGTTACGGTGTGTTGTGCTTAAGGGATATAGTAATGAACCTTTTTTTTATCCTGCAATGACAATCCTCTAGGCCCAGTCTCTTCATTAATGAGTAATGATGGAACAGAGCAGGCAGTTGGGTCATTTTATCCTTTAAGTGTGATGAACAGTCCTGAAGAGAATGCTGCATTGCAGCTATAAGCAAAATGATGGTACAGATGACAAAATACTTTTGTATCACAGCCTGCATTTCTGGAACATTCTCAGTTTTAGAAAAGTTGCTGGTTTTCCAAAACATTTTTTCTTAGGAAAGGAGTTTTTGTTTGTATTGGTTTTTTTGTTGTTGTTTTTTTTTTTTTTTTCAATTTAAGAAAGATTTATTCCAGTGCCTCCTATTCTACGAACTTGGAAACCTGAACTTCAATAAAAATATTAAGTCACTTATCATGCTGCGTTCAACAGCCATTGAAAAGGACTTGGCAAGGCTTCTGTTTCATAATATTTGTATAGCAGCTGGCTAGTAGTAACTTGCATAACATTTTGAACACCGACCTTAACATGAATTTGGACTGATTTTTCCCAAAACATTTTGTGTGAGGCAGGAACCATACAAGAAAAGTAAGCTGACCAGATAAGGAACTACACGAAGAAAAGCCTACTCTGCTACCTAAAGCAAAGCATATGAAAATCAAAGTAAGATTTCCAGCTGAAGTTACTAATGGGACAAACTAACACCGCTAGGTTAAATCAAGTCATGTAAATGTTTTAAGTGCTTCTTTTCTTGGGGTGAGCGTAACAGGGATAACTTCATTTTTCCATGTCTTTCAGTGTAAAGAATGTACTTAAGTCCCTGAGTAGCATTTGTCTAGATCTGTGCCTCTGCGTTACATGAGGAAAGGCCTTTGAGAGCCTAGAATTCTGCTCCATTTTCATATAACAATAAAGTTGGTTTTGGTTGCTTTTCTTTAGTTGCTTTTTCTTTTTGCTTCTTTTCTCTTTGTCGGTCTGGTTGTTTCTCTGCTTGCAAGAATTAGTTTCTAATTTGACAAAGTAAATTATTGTGTTCTCTTGTTGCATGATCGGTGGTGGCTTCAACTCCAAATACCCGTATTGCCGTAGCTGGGGGCTGAGGAGGTGCATGTCTCCAGCAGCAGCTTTGCGAAGCTGAGGTGAAAGTGGTCTAAATCAAACTTGGTCTAAGGGATTTGCCTGTTCGCAGCCTGTAGATTTATTCTGGAGCATCTATTCCTGATTAACCATTATGGATTAACTCTTTGTATGGATGATCTTATTTTGGATTAAGAGTGCCTCTTCCCGCTTGAGCTGGATTAAGTAAAGCAATCAATTAACGGACTGGAAGTGAAATGAAGTGGCTATACATTCGTTAAATGACTTCTAATTTGAGATCTCATTTTAAATGAAAACTTAAGCTTCCACATGTATAATGAAGGTCAATTAATAACTTCAAGGATTATTTTTGCAGCATTAAGAAAATGTGGGTTTTTGCTTACTGAAGCTTCCCAAGGTTGGTTGTTAATATGAATTCTGTGCTTCTATTATGATACGATATCATATTTTGATTTCTGCTAATATGTCTAACACAAATTCGTAAGTATTTGTAATGTGAGCACACTTCTGCCAGAGATTTGATGCAGAACTGCCTTATTACATTCTCTCGAATGTGCACGTGCCAAAAGACACACAAAGTTTTCAGCTTCTCAAACCATAGAACACAAAATTTAAAAGATGGAAGAAGTCGTTGTTAACATAAAGAACACATAGGTATTGTGTCCAAATAAGTGAATAGATTTGAATACAAATAGTTTACCGCTTTTGTCACCTTGAATACAGCTTCTTTATAGTTGAGCAATTCTCAGTGGCTTTTTGGGTTGCCGGAGCTCCATATAGACTCTTTTGTATCCCAAAAATGTTTCCTAGTTTTGTCATCAGTGAGAACTGTGTTTTGAATCTGAAGTCTCCTCCTTTCGGGAATCTCTGAGAGTATCTCTTGCTACGTGCTTGCTCTTTCTGTCTCATGCTTACCTCTGCTGCCTCGCATTCCCACAGATTTGAGCTCAGGTCAGTAGCTCTAGTTATTTGGATGCCCCTACCCAACTGAAACGTTTTCCGTTTCACCCCAGTGACAAAATCCAAGATGAGAAGCAGGTCAGAGTCTTGGTTTTCTACAGAATTTGCAACGGAAGTTGTGTACTCAACAACTCATCTGTGGAGACAACTTATGAGCAAACCTTGGTTAAGTCTTACATGTTCTAGAATGTTTCTGTTAATATCGGATTTTGAAATGGGACCAGTTTGATGTGCGTGAAAATATATTGTGTCCCTGACTGCTTCCGACTTACGCTCTTACTACAGCTGGTGACTAGGAACACCTTCCTTGAGGTGCTTACTTTATGATTTAATTTAGGATTTGATTTGCACTGGAAAAGAATCTGGAGAACTTCAGTAGTGATTTTGCATTCAGATTAGGTTAGTTATGTTGAGGGCTAACCAAGGTGATTGACAAGATATGCTTCATATGAGAGAGAGCCTATTCTTTTGGGCTTTTTAGTGTGCTAAAATAGGAGACGTCTGTGGGTGTTGTCTTCCTAATGGAGTTCTGCTGCATGTGGGTATAAGAATAAAATAATGCTGTATCCCACAGTACATCTTGGGATTGCTTTGGTCACAGTTTATATTTTCTAGTAGTTCAAAAATAAAACAGGAGTCAAGAAAACATCGTCACTTTTCACAGCATTAAGAAAGGCTTCTCTCTGTGTTATCCCATTGTTATTGTGCTTTATATAAGGCTGAGAACTCTTTGGAAGGATAACATTACATCTGTTACAGTAGTGCCGCTGTACCAACTAAAACACTGCTGCTGCTCTACTCTGCTGCTCTTTTGCACCTAGGCAGCTTTTGTGGACTGAATTAACCCATTACCAGAAGACTGGAAAGTCCCGAGACTTTCTTTGCCGTCTTTTCTCTGCTTACCTAGAAAATGGGGCAATAGGGAGCTTGTTTCACTTGCTAAATTATCAGTTCCCAGTGGCTCTAGACTTCTAGCTATGTATTCGTGCTCAGTTACGAGATACTCGCTGTTAAAATATTCAAGTCGTCGCCTTTGTATGAAATTTTACAGCTTCTTTAACTTCGTTGTTCCTCCAAGTCTGTGTGGTACTGAAGCCTACAGGAAAGGCAGATGTTGATCTAAAGGATGGGTCCCACTTCTTTATGCAGAGGGTGGAGCAAATGGGTAACGCTGAGTGCAACGGCGTCGCGCAGGTAACCGTCAGCACAACAGCGTGTGTGTTGGGTTTGAGCTTTCAACGGTCTAGTTACTGTAATGCTCCTGAGCAGTGCAGTGTAATCCAGTAGATGCTCAAAAAGCATCTTACTACCTTACCGTCTCTTCACAAGCCGGGCATTGTGGTTTTGAGTGACTTCGTTGTCACTTGCAGGAGCGATAGTGGCATTTAATGTTGCTTGCAGACAGCATAATGATCATAGCACTTTTTCTTCAGTGTTCTCACTTTAGTTTAGATACCCGGAATGCTCTCCTGAATACACAGCAGCATAAGATACACTATAGCAAATGCTCTGTCTCTTGCGAAGGCATAGCTTGAAGTGAGTACGGTTGCTGTGTGGCTGACAAGCTGACATATCTCACAGGAAAAGCAGATAACACTGACGAAGATAGCAACGAAATTAAGAAGAGTTGCCAAGTAGCGGCACTTGGAGGTAACACCTCATAAATGCAACTCATCGCGCTCTGCTTTATTTGGTGTTTTTTCTGAAGTGAGGGTGGGAAAGAATCACGCTATGGAAGCAGGCTCGGCAAAGTGGGTTTTGGTATTTTCGCTTTGAATCTCTTATAGACATCACAAAAATGTGTCTCTTCAGAACATAACATTTCTTCTTCTGTTATTTAATGTAAAAGATTAAAACATCTCTGTGGGAAATTAGCTACCTTAACCTACAAATTCCTGGCCTCGTCTGGAAAAAACACTTTTCCATGCTGTTGCTGTTATGAGAACCTATGTCGTTATGTTATGACTTTTAACCGTTCCGATAGACTACGTCCGAATAAATATGAGCCATAGACCCTTGAAACTGCTTACGCTGGAGAACCTATGGTGATTGCAGCGACAAATAACAACAATATTAAAGATCCTTCTTATAAAGAGAGAGGTGCATGGAGCTTTCAGGGCACTGCATAAGGTACAGCATAATCATGGGGTTTTCAGGGTACAGCATGATGGTGCTGTAGGGACTCTGAAGTCTGTCTAATGTGTCTTCAGCTGCATAATGCCTTCCTCTCCCAGGCCATGCTTTCCCAATTGCACATGCTTTATTCCTTGGGCGTTTGCTTTCTGAGATTACTGTGTCTGTCATGCCGCGTGGACGCGCTCTGTGGAACTGATCAGAAAATCATGAGAAGTCTTCAGCGAGTCTAGGCCACATCAGCCTAGAAGTGCGTTATAGTGCGGAGATTCAGCTGTGCTGTTTCAGTCAGACGGCCTTAGTTTGTGGGACATTTCGTTGACACGTACGTCCTTTGAACATGATGTTTTACTTGCAAAACTTTAAGAGGCGTGAAGTCGTATTGTGATAAGAAAGCGGAAGAATGGCAGTTGAAGGCTTTTTATCGTTATGAACAGTAGACAGCCTAGCAGCTGTTTGTGTCGTTGTGGACTTCTTTGTTGTGGTGTTACTCGGCAGCGGGAGTCCCCAGGCTCAGTGTCCCTGGTCACCCTCTCTTGCTATTGACAGTACGTGTAGGCCTGTGCACAGGTGAACAAGTGCCTCCTTCCTTTTTTTTCCTCTCTCTCCTGCTAGGAGAGGATCCCATGCATAAACCCGGCGTTATTCCCTGCTCTACAGCTTGCCCACAGCTAACTCCGGATCTGCGGGTGGATCGGTGGTGGTTGCCTGTCTGCCTGCCCTTACTCCAGGGCTTAGGGGAGCGCCTGCACACACGCAGCTCCCAGCTGGCAGGAGGTGCCTTCGTGCAGGCGCTGCTTTGAGCCGTACAATCAGAGCTTCCCTGTGGACCGTGACTGATCGGTAGTGTTTCCGTTGGGGCACTGGCGTTTCCCCAGGCTGTGCTGTGTCCACACGGCCAGGCAGAAGCTGCCTCTCTAGCCACCAGAATGGTTTGCTTAGCAGCAGCGCTACTCAAGCTGTGGTTTGGGAACAGAGAAGCACAGATTGATTTCAGAGTCTTTTTTTCTCTCGCTAGTCCCTGTGGTTGCCAGCAGCAATACGTACCAAGTGGTGAATTTCTTGATAGGGCCCAGCGAGAGCGATGGTAAGTGGTTACGAAGGAGTGTTAATTAAGGAAGGCTTTCCACTTTGACTTTATTGTGTGTTCTTTTATTCCTTATTCTTTTTCTTGGCTAATACCTTGGATCTCCTCCGCTAAACTTACATGGTTGCTCTTCTCTGCCATTATCCAATTTATGTGTTAGTGCTTTTCAAGCCTGCTCCTTCGGGCAGGATAACCAGCGACTGTGTCTTAAACTGTAGTCAGGGAACCTTGATTTGATTTAAATATTAAGGGCAAGAAAAAGCTTTCATGTTATCTGGAACAATCATATTGTAACAGCATGTTTTTGATACCATTTCCTTCATACTCTCGGTCGGCTTCATTGAAATGGCCCTGTCTTATACGTCTGTGTTTCAATAGGAAATCGAAGCTTTGTGGGTAATACATAAGCCTGTGCAGAGGGCATTTCTACAGTCTTGAGTCATAATGTTACCTTCTATGGGAGTGAAATCCTAGCTTTGTTTAAATAACAAAAAAAAAAAAAAGAAAGATGGTTGAAGAAACTGTCTCAAGGCTTTGACTACCTAGAAAGGCGGGGGGGGGGAAGAAAACATTACATCTCCCGTTCCCTCTCCAGCTCTTCCCAAAAGCCCCAATACCAGTAAACTGTTGAGGATATGTGATGCTGAGCAAATCCAGCATCTGTGGGGTGTCCCGCTGGCTTGGGGTTGGTTGGCTTAGCTGCGGTAAAGACCTTCCATAACTTTTAGGTTAACTGCCTGTTAGCGCTAGGTGAAGATCTGCACTGTTGTTTACATGTAATGTAACAAGGATTTTTTTGATGACGACTTTATTATCTGGTTGGTAACGGGTGGAAGCTGGATGGTGGATATACGTACTGGATTATTAGTGCTTATTAGTGTTTCTCTACTGAAGCTGTAATAACTTTATTGTACTTGGTACTACATCAAGATAGAACAAAAGAAAAACATCTCCAGGAGCTTGTGGTACACAAGATGAGACATATGTAAATGATGTAATGATCATTGAGTGGATTAAGAGCTGAAGAAATGATTTCTGGTGGGGTGATTATCTTCCCTCTCAGCAGCCGTACTCCCACTGACAGCAGCACGTTTGTGAAAAAGAAATCCTAATTCCTCTCTCTTCATACTAGACCTTCAGCTCTCGTTGAATGCTTTGTTACTAGCCTTTGCAGAACGCGCTTTTTGTTGTCTGTTTAGGCAAAAAAAATACTAGTTGTCTGTTACGATGCATAGCTTGCCTTTAATATTTGATGTCTCATCTGTTGCCTTGCTATTGGCTCATGGTTAGGGCTGCGCGTAAGTCCAGTCATTAGATCATTATGAAACCGTAGCGTGGCTTTCAGATGAGTGGCTTTTTTTTTTTTGGCTATGTTACAGTCACTCTTGAGAACCATTTCTGGTTCTGCTGTTGTTAGTCATCTTATGTAAATTATTTGTTTCCTGGTTAATAGCTTCTTTTCAGAGCAGTTTTGCTTTAAAAAGAAATTAGAAGAAGGTAGAAGAAATAAACCTAAAATGGCTGGGTAGGGAAATGAAGGAAACATGTCGTGAAGCATTCAGTGCTTCTTGGCAGTAATAAGTCCTGCATGGTATCTTGCAGCCGAGTGTAAATCAGGAATCTCAGGAGACACGAATTTACTACCCTGAACTGCCACCAAACTGTCTGGGGCGAGATCTTCAGCCTTTCGCTGTTTCATAATACTGAGATAAAGTGGTTGATGCATTTCTGTAGCTAGAAAGAGAATGAGATATAGACGCTCATTGTAGAAATGCAAATTGTTATGTATCCGTTCCTAACATTTACATTAGATGCATCAGTCTATAAGAATGAATGTTAAGCTCTTTACTTACTTTATTTTTAAAACAGTTATGGATTTAGCGGTGTGTTTATGTACTTTGTGTGACTCCAGAGTGATTGTTTTGATTGCAAGCTGTAACAGGGAGGGCTTACTTAAGGGTTTTGTAGTCGGCGTGCTGCTTTTCAGGTGCTGAAGGGTGGCCCCCGTATGCGAGGTGGCAGCTGAAGCCGTGGCAGAACGCAAGAGGGCAGGACACGGTGACTTGGCCAGTTGTTGCTGTCGGATGTGAAGAGGGAGGGTAATTCATGACGAAATGGAGGGGGAGTTAATTGATTTCCTGGTTCTGGACCTTCTGTGCCCCTCTTTTCTGTATGTTGGCTCTGTAGATCTAGCTGTAAAGCGTTTGACTCGAGGGGGTTCAAAGTCGTGCAAAGATCTGTTGGCATCACTGCCCAATGGACTCATAGATACAGCAGCACCAGCAGCGTAAAGCTGACGGCGACACGTGCTGCATGATTTGTAATTCCAAAGGCTTTTAATTTTTGGACAAATTTCTTAAAATTTATGTAAACAAATGTAAGCAAGTGATATTAATTAAAACAGGTAGCGAGCTTTATTGCACTTTACAGACAGCCGCTTTGTTCTGAAATTAAAAGGAAATTATTATTCATTGAGGCTCGTTCACTAGTGAAATTCAAATTCAGCTTCCTGAAACTAGTAAATGCT
Organism: Steatornis caripensis; assembly: GCA_013398225.1. Lineage (NCBI taxonomy): Eukaryota > Metazoa > Chordata > Aves > Caprimulgiformes > Steatornithidae > Steatornis > Steatornis caripensis. The sequence continues at coordinate 462,420 of VZSC01008266.1, forward strand.
CTCATTAAGTGCTCCCCTACTGATGGACTGGATTCTCTCAACTGATTTTATTTTACTATGACCTAAGAAAAATTTCTGTGCACTGCATCGGGAAATTCTTCAAGCAACGTACACGATAAAACTGAGAGGTCACGGAGGCATCCGTTCTACGCGTGAATGTTTTCTCTTTGTGTTTCACGTCTTTGGTGTATGTTTTAGTTTGAAAAAAATCATCAGTACTGATGTAAAACAGGTCAGTTAAACAGGTAGTTCAATGCAACGTGTATTTTTGTGAAATACCTGTTACCGAAGCGGGTGTGTGTTTTACTTAGGTACCCTTTAAACGAGTGTCGTGAAGACTTCGTGACCTAATGAAGACTAATGTTGCATGACATCATAGTGTGCTCGATGACTTCTTTATACATAAGGGACAAAATAGACTTTCCTTGGATCAAAACCATAACAGTAAGCAGAGTCTACTGTGCATGTCTCCTTGCCTTCCTCAATTTCTTAGGAAGGGACGTTTTCCCAAGGCAGATCATGGAAACTAAATCCGTTAGTTACTAACTATTCATTTGAATTCAAAATTTGACTTTTTCGGCTCTTCCACTCACTAGATAGATAATAATACTTAGATTGAAGTGGAAGAAGCGGAAGAAAAAAAGGCCTGCTGTCACTTAGGTTTTTCAAGCGAGAAAAGCAAAATAGCACACAGAAATTTGCTTCAAAAGCCAGAGAGTAAAATCCCACTAAAAATGCCGAATGAGATTGTGGATTTGAATTTTCTGTGTTACGATAGCCGTAACTGGGTGAATATTTCTAATTCACATTATGAAGTCCGAGAATCTGTGCGAGAGCTGTAGAAGCTGGTGGGCCTGGGCAAGTTATGCTAAACTGTTATATATTGCAGTAGTAATGGCAGGGATCGTTCCGTAGTTTAATGTGAAATAAGTGGAACTGGTGAAGCAAGGCAAAGAGAATGAAATAATTGTCAAGGTGATACTTTGCGGTGTTTTATGACTTAGTTTCTGTGAAGACCTAGGTAACGCGATGCTAGGAATGCTTGTTGTTTGAGAAGAGTTTGAGGCTGGGGTGATAGGCGCTCATGAGATGAAGTATAGGTCTGCGTTCTCGTAGGAAGAATTCATGTATGTCCTATCTAATTGTCATCAGAGTTTACTAACCAAAATAATTGATTTATCTCTATGCATTAATTTCAATAGCAGTTCAGCATCACTGTGAAGCCTTTACTTCCGTTGCTGAACAATTTTTTTGCCTTTGAAGTTGCATATGCTGTGATTTTTAAATTACATTGTTCACAATTTTTGCTATTTGAGATTTTTATCCGCTTTTTTTGGATGCATCCCAAAATGTACAGAAGAAAGTAAGTAATGAGTGGTTTATTTGCTCAATTAGTGCAAATGTAAATTCTCCATTCTTCACCTCGTAATTTAAGCACATGTGAATCGTTCTCATGAAAGTTTGACGGATTTTTTCAATTGTTCCTCTAGTGATGTCTTTTGCTATTTTTGCAGCATCAAAATCCTTCTCTGTTTGTCATGCTCCCTTTGGCTGCAGTGGAGATGACTTGCAGATGAATACAGTTTCCCAGGCAGCAATAATTGAAGTGGTGGTTTTATATTCAGCATCCAGTAACTGACAGATGTAGGAAAGGAACAGAGATTTAAGAAAAGATTTAAAAAATGGAGAAATGCCCCTTAATAGGCCTTAAATGCCCTTAAGAGGGGCATTTCTCCATATTTTTAAATCTTTTTCTCCCTCCAGAAAAGCAACAGTTTATTTCTGTATGAAGGCTTGCCAGATGAAGTCCGAAATGCACTTAATACACTGCACAACTTTGTTGATTTTTTTTTTTTTTTTTTTGTGCAATCACTTTGGTTCTCCCACAAATTTCAAACAAATTTTGAGGAAACTTTTTGGAAACTGAAACCTGAAGAAATTATTCAAGTTGCAGAAGCATCAACAATAGATTTTCACAGTATTTCCTAAATCTGTGCGTACTATTTGTATACAAATTTAACCCAAATCTGCATAATCATTCTGAAACACTGGGGTCAAGCAAAGCAGTGTTGCGCAGCTTCAGCATAGAAAAGCACTTAAAAATAAAAATCATGCTTGTGTGGACACAGGAACATAAAACCAGCTTGGTTTGTTGTCGTACAGAACGTTGCGGCATGTTGTCGTGCAGCATTAACACGGAAGGCTGCTTCTTTTGCCAGTGACGTATGAAGTCTGAAGTCGTATTGAACTGGTATCTCCAGTCAGTTATTTTTTTTGGTCCTCACGGGTGGTTCTTCGCTTCCTAAGATGTTTTATGTCTTTATATAGAAATTATATGCCAAATTACTTTCAGTGCAGTGTTCTTTCATTATTGTCACAGGACTCAATACTTAAATTAAGGGACAAGCGAGAAATAAAAAAAATATATATATATTCAGGAACAGTAAGGAAGTCAGTATGTATAATATGGAAAAAAATACTAAAAAAATCTAGCAGCAGGAAGGCCATCTCCTGGTTAAAAGTACTCGTGAGGACAGATGTCCGCTTCCAGATCTCACTGTGCTAACTGACGTTTTTACCATCTGTACTGCCTGTCAGCGTGCACAAGCAGGGAAGCAGCATCCCGCAGATCTGCCAGTGCGACCTCTAATCCTCTTCAGGCAACTAAGTTAGGCTTGCTCAAAGCACCTTTACGACTATTTAAACTAATGTTTCCGAATAAAGCAGATTATTTGAAAAAGATAAGGAGTGTCCCTGTGATACCTTCTGCTAGCGATAGTATGGGGAATTATGGAAGCTTTTGCAAAGTAAACATCTTGCATTGCTTCAGACTCTCAATCACATTTCCCTTAGCTGTATCTCCTGGTATACCTTTGGCCTCTCTGTGTATTTTATTGTCCCTTTCTGGCTTTACAGTAACGCTTAGGACTATTATGTGCTTTCATTGTTCCATCCTTTCCTTTCCCTCTCTAAATATCGGAGTTAGTTTCTGGCGTTCAGTGGGAGAAAAAAAGAAACAACAAGATTTTGCTGAACAAGGTTTTTTTTGAGCGATGGCCAGATCTCAGGAGAAGGGAAACCTTTTAGTTTGAACTGAACATTGCATTTCGTTTTCCAGCATTTCGAAATGATTTACAAGAAAATACATTTCATAATTAAAGATTAGTATGTTCTTATTTTAGGGGAGACTGACTTGGTGATTAATTTCACCAAGACCTAGGTGTAGAGAAAAGAATAAAATCACACACGTGATTTACTCTTGTCTGTTTATGGGTCTTAAGGAAGATAATATTTATTACAAAAAATGAAAGAGTACAATTAAATAAATTTTTTCTAAATTCCAGTGTAGGTTACGTAGACTACTGTCTGGAAGACAATGGTGGCCATAGATGCTTTAAACTCAGTCTAGTCCTCAGCCTTACAGAGTCCAGATTTCTGTGGTGTCTGAATGCACAATTTTTGTGCAGCTCTCTGAGTTCCAGTATCTCTCTTTGCTTTGGAGGCTTCTCAGTATGTACATGTATGTGCATCATGATCGGTAGCACAGGACAGGATGTGTGCACTTTTTCGTGGCCTTCTGACAGTAAAATACATAGCATAATTTCAAAGTTGTGAATTCATCAACTCTGGGTGAATATAATTAGAATTGATGAAAAATACTGCAGCTATTTCCTGTAGTATTTCAGCCATCGCTTTGATGCTGTGGAGTACCCAGTCATCTGCTTACCTGCTGGAGCCGGCCCACCACTGTGCGCGTATGTTCTGTACTGGAAAGCGTGCATATCTCGGACACCTCTTCCTTCCGCTTTCTAATGTGCTTTTGAGTTTTTTCTGTTTCAGAGTTTTGTATTGCTGCTTGTAGACGCGTTACATGAACATTTCCACCAAAAATCCCTACCACAATCAATGCCGTCGATATACTTTCCGCTTTGTATACGAAGTCACCGCTGTATCTGGGAGTAGGTTGTGTTTTGGGGGACTAGTGCAAATTGCGCATGCCATTTTTAGTGAAAATCCTTTCTTGCGTTGAAGGGTTTTGCAGCCCTCTGAATGCTAATCAAACTGCCTTTGCTTGGTCTCTGCTAAAGGCTTCTCCCTGTGTCAGATCCCATCGGTGGTGAGCGACTCCCCTGATCTCTCGTGTGCGTTGCCCTAACTTCTGTGATCTGTGTTGGTTCACAAAAGGGCAACTACCCAAATGGCTCATAGCCTGCGGTCCGTATTTCATAGGGGAGAGCATTTACCTCGCACTGGAAGCTGACTGGGAGCTCTCAGAGGAGCGGATAGGTTTGACGTGTTATTGTTTGCATCACGGAGAATAACGTAGACACTTTATAGTAGCTGGAGCCTGTCTGTTGCAGAGTCACTAAGCACTAGGTACCGAAAATTAAATGAAGTGAGGTAATAATAACTACAGCGTGCTTTTATCTGGGAGAGAAGGATAGTGTTTCTTAGAAGCTGAAGGTGAAATGAAAGTTTGATGAGTTAACCAAGAGCCAGAAGCTACACAACAGCTGTAATTATATACCTGAAGTGAAAGGTGAGTCAACGTCTTCACCTGTGCTGTAGCAGGATTGATACGTTCAGAAAAGCATCACTTTCGTCTTGAGGAAATTACACTTGGGCCGGGTGCTTTCATCCGAGAGGTAACTTACTGGCACACGGACGCTGCTGGGAACGGTTGCACCAGTCGTGAACGAACAAGAAACGACACCGAGTACCATTAGCACTTTAGGATGCTGACTTGTTTTGCTTGACACCTTGAGGGTGCTGTTAACAGGACTTCTCATTCCTGAAGTACCCCACAGGTGTTGATATGCTTGGGGGAGGCAAGGGCTTATCCTAAACTGTGTGAGCAGAGGAGCCCTTACAGTGGGGATCAGTCGTTCCCTCTTGCTCTCTTGCGGGCCCCTTCGTATTCCATCAAGGTCAGCTCTCCATTTAAGCGTTTTCGTTGTGTCACGTTAGAGCGAATAAGCATGGGTAACTTTACGTTGCTGATTGTGTTCAAAACCTACAGTTTTGTAAATGTTCCAACCGATACCAGATATTATTTGGCAAATATGTGTAACCACCTAGTTTATTGCAGTTCTTTATGCTGCTGAGAGCAGTATATGGGCACGGTTATTCTACCTTAACTCTTGCAGGTCTTTTTGTCTCCTTTTCCCAAAAAGACGCTAGACGTGCATGCATTAATATAATCATAATATAATCAAAAAAGAGGAAGAAAAGCACCGAAGCGGGTTGTTGAGCACGACCATGCTTTCTTACACTATATCCTTCAATTGAAATGTTCTTAAGTTGAAGTATTGCGCAAAATACATGTATTTTTGTATCAGTTTAAGGAACCATATTGTTTCCTTTTTACTTTCTTGGCTTATATAAACTATCACTTTGGCTGTCTTTTTTCACTCCGTTCCCGCAATTGTGTGGCAGTATGTATGCAGCAGGAGAGGTTGCTTTGAAGTAGAACAAGGCATGCTTTATTGATTTATGCTTCGAGGTCATTGACCTGGGGTCAGAACAGAGATACGTGTGCTGCTTCTACTGATATTACTAAAAGCTGCCAACAGCTATTCGAGCTTAATCCAAAACAACGTTTATTTGTGCTTTGTGATCTATTTTCAGAAATCATTGCTCACATGGATGTATGTATCTATCTATATACATAGGTCTTATTAAAGTAAACCCACTAATTCAAAGACTTTTTTAGGGGGGAAAAAACTGGCAGGAAATAGAGTCCGTAAGGATTCTGCTCATAACGTAAGGACAAATCATCTTGCAAAAGCAGAACTTAAGTGGAATATCTAGCTATTTGTTGATATGCCATATGTGGTACGGCTTGTAGCTGTTCTTGGAGAAATAATTTACAGGAATGCAGATGTAAGTGGGCATTTTCTATTTCACTGCAATTTTAATTTATTTTATTTTATTTTATTTACAGGATTAGCTGGCACTGCTGCAGACCTAGAAAAAAGAAAGCTTATTTTTGGAAAAAATTTTATACCTCCAAAGAAGCCAAAAACATTCTTACAGCTAGTCTGGGAAGCGTTGCAGGATGTGACTCTTATAATCTTGGAAATTGCAGCCATCATATCTTTGGGGCTTTCGTTTTATCAGCCACCTGGAGAAGGGAATGAAGGTAAAAACTTTTATAGAAGTAATTTGTATAAGTTTAAATAAAACCAGTCCTATATCTCAAATTGACGCCCTCCTTACCCTCCAGAAGGTCACTAACAGGAAATTTCCATGTGGTTTGTTCCTATTACCATTACATCTGGTACTGACATTTTTTGTATCCTTGACATTTCGTTATGCAAATAGCTGAACCTCACGACGTGCTAAAAAAAGTTAAAGAAAAGTTAAAATATTCTTATAAAACCGGAGTATTTTTGCTTCTGCTTTCACCTTTAAGCTTGTGTTTGGTGTCTGTTTATTCATTTTAGATTGTTGTTTACCGCATTATAGAGGAGAAATATGTAATTGCTTATATAACTGCTGTATCCTATCATCACGAACATGGGCAAGTCTTCAGCTAGTTTATACCAGTTGGAGGCTTGAGCTTAGTGAAATTCACTCATTTTAGTATTTTTAGTGATATAGCTAAGGCTGGTGAGCCTGGCTCAAAAGGGAGTAGCAGAGGCTGGGTCATGTTATTTATAAACTATATATGCTGCAGCATCCTTCTGTGATATCTGCAGAAAGTTTTATCTCTGCCCACCCCTCCCTCTTCCTCCCCATCCTCCTCCCCCCTCGGCGCTTTGGAAAGTACGCCTGAATTCACATGCTTAAAATATTCATTCCTCTACATAAATGCAAGATTTCCATTTCTGGCAACTGATCCAGTTTCCCCCCTCCCTGCTCTCTCATAGACTTATAAAGCTGGATAAAACATGCTGTGTGAAATGACGTGAATAGCTTGGCAAATGTATGAAGAATGTCTTCCTCTAAATATAGCCTTGAAATGCATTTTACATTCGCTTCAGTTTCCTTTGGCTACTTTCCTTGAAGACCCTTCCTTCTTTCTTTTTCATTCACAAGCAGAATAAGCACGTACCTATGCATGGCTCGTGTATCATGTTTATGGTTCTTTAATCCTTTATATATAAAGAGGAATCTTTTGTTGCTTTCTCACTGAATTTTGAATACGTGACTCGATTCAGTAGGTGTCTGCTGTAGGCATGAAAAGGTATTTTAAAAAGGTATTTTAAAAGGTATTTTACCATGAAAAGGTAAAGGAGTCATCTGTTTTTTAACTGAAGAAAACTTTATCGTTATTACCTCATATAACTGGACGTAGCAGAATACCTTGGGGACATTGTAAACCATTAACGATGCTTTACGAAATTAGGGTTTAGTTGCGCAAACTTTTTTCTTAGGCATAAATGTGCAGACTACCTTCTTGGTTTTTAATTTATTTGGTGGGAAAGGAATTTTGGTGGGAAAGTTTTAGGAAGAGGGGAGAACATGTCATCAGACGGTGGGTTTTTTAAAATTATTCTTCTTAATATTTTGATACTGCATTTAAAATGTTTCTTTTCCCATGGGAAGGTATGACATGTCTGCGATTCTGCGACAGTCTGAAAAACTCAGCAGCACAGCCTGGGAAAAAGTGTTCGTGTTTTCCCATAACACAGTATTTTATTCAATGGTCACTGTTTTCCCTGTGTTTTAAAAATTGTTTTCCCCCTCCCTCTGTCCCTGTGAGAGTTACTGGTGCTTGATTTTGCTGGTTGATGACAATATGAAACATAAAGCTTCTGACAGTCAAGTTTGTCTACAGCTCAACAAAAAGTCTCCTTAGTGTAACAGGACACTACTTTTTGGTGCGTGGCTTTTTTATAGTGCTTAAGACAGCCTCCTCTTTTGCATTCTATTTTTTTCTTTTGTTTTTCAAAATGAAATGCATTTTCATGTTGCAAATGAGTCAACAGGGCTGTTCTTCCCACACTGATCTGCCCAATCATGCTAATCACTGCTAATTATCTGAACTCATCAACTTAGTATCATCCACGTGGACTTTTCAGAGTCTAAAAATGATTGTAAACATAAATTCAGTACTGTTGCGATGTAGAAGACTTAAAGGTTTTGCCCTTTCTCTTTTTTGTTGTCTTCATGAGCGGACAGGCAGGAGACGCTGTTGGTGAGCGGGATGGCGAGGGGAGAGGGTCGAGAACAGCCCGCTTCCATGCGGATTCGTGGCGTATGTAGTGACAGCGTATTTTTCTTTTAACAGAGAAGTTCGTACTGCGAATTGGCCTCGTGTTGCGCAGGGTAACTGCTGATTCTTTGGTCATGACTAAAAGTGCCTGTGATCATCACGCTTTTCCGATGTCTTTGGGATGTGTGACTAGGACGGGATGGTGAACAGAGCCTTTCTGTAGGAGACAAAACTACGTGAAAGTAGATGTTTCCACAGAAATCACTTTGTCAATGCCAGAAGCATTAGCCAAAAGCTTTTTTTTTTCCCCTTTGCTCAGAAAGACCTTGGAGTATCCTCAAGGAGCAACTTGAATGAGAAGTCTGGCCAGGGAGTTGTAGCTGAAGCCATGAAAGATTATACGTCTTGGGAAAGATCAGAGAAGGGGTTGGACCAGCTGGAGTCTACAACGAGAGCCGGATATCTTTTCTGTTATTGTCAAATACGCAAAGAGACCCGAATAAGAGGTGGCAGTGGTGTGGTGCAAGTTCGTTAGCAGCCACCAAAGAGGGGCGAAAGAGCATCTGAAAACAGCCGTGGAACAAGGCTGCGATTTGATTAACCTCTTCAGTCTTTCTTGGGGGTGGAGCCTTGTGGTATTACCTAGCCATAAGGAGTGGTCGTGCTGTGCTGACTCGTACCGCACAGTACACCAGACATCTGATACGGCAGGGCGGTGCGGGGCTCCGTGGCGATGCACCTTCCCTGAGCCGCGCAGCTTGCAGCAATGGGGAGGGAGTGTAAGAGCTGAGGGAAAGATCGGATTCCTCTCATGCTGGACATCTTGATATTCAGAATTTTTTTGAAAGAACTAAGTTTACATGAAAGGTCAAATGAGAAAGGGATAACGGAAGTAAAATTTTACAGAATGTTTAAAACTGGCCAATTGTTTTCTTTCAGCGTTTTTTGATTGACACGGTGCTGTCTTGCAGTATTTCATTTGCTTGTTGCTTAGGACTGACTTGAAAAGTTGTGACCGTCTAAAAGCGATAGCTTTGCCTTGTATGAATAAGGAACAATAACATGAAAATAAGAGACTTTAAGACACGGTGTCAGGGTAACACCACCTTGTGTGTTTTTTTGATGGGGCGTACATATATACCACCTTTAATATATCATATCTGCCTTTCACATATCCTAAACTTTTATCTACCAATGATCTTATTAGTTAATACAGTAAGTTGAAGTAATCTTTATTTTTTAGAATTGATGTGACTCTTTATGGACACTTGAAGCCTACTTCAATTTTTGAAGCTGGATCAGAATTAGCATTTAACTGGTTTCTGCAGTTTAAGTGCAAAATATTTTTCTCCTGAGGCTTTTGAAGGAGGAACGCTTGGTAAAATCTCATGCATCCAAAAGATTTTAGAGTGGAGTGCATTAATTGCTTCAGAAACCTTGTCTAAGGGTATAGTGTAACGTGCGTGTATGTTGGTGCGTTTCGCTGTGTTAGGCAGTTATAAGCTCAAAAGTTCATTTTCTATGTGTATTTCTAGATCAGCTATTGTTTCCCATTTCAAGCTATGAATGTTTACACATTGCCGAGTTTAAGTCCTTTGACTGTGGCATAATTGCATTTCCAAACATCTATAACACAGTTTGGCATCATCTTGAGAAAAGTAAGTAGATTATTATCTACTGAGTTGCATTGAGTTTGCGCTGTTGGAAACAACTGACATTTCTGTGCTTTTGAAGTACCAGTAGAGACATTTCTCAACCAATCCTAATTCGAAGAAGTAGTAGTCTGTTGTTGGTAGTACGTGAAATTTTTGTTCTACTACAATTCTTCATTTACGATAGGGGTGAATCTTGGAAAACATTATTTCATTTTCTGCTGCCATCGCAGAATCTGTTCGACAGGAATTACTGGACAATAGCGTAGTTTTCTTCTGTCGCTTCTCCAGAAGCCGCTTCAGTTCCTGTATTTTCGTATGTCTTAGCAAGAGTGAAAATCTCAAGAATTTTGTTCTCAGAAGCTATGCTAGAGTTGTTTTTATGATCTGCTTTGCATTCCCTTTTACCATCTGACAGGCCATTAGGAGCAATTGAGAACTTCTGCATAAATTATTGTCAGCCCTGTGGCAATTACTGCTCTCATTACTGATCCACAGAGTCATTTTTCCAGTCTTTCAAAAAACTGCAAAACTGCTGCTGCGCTTTAGCAACTGTATCTTGACAGAAAATTCCCAGTGCAAATGTAGTCTCTACTACCGTGATGATCACATAGGGGTGCGACTTAGGCAAGTTAAAAATACGTTGTTCCTCAGAACAAAATTCGTCTGTGTCCTGGATTAGTAGATTACAGACGCTGTTCCCTGAGCAAACAGAATAGTGAGCCTATGATATGTAAAGAGGATTTAATAAATGTATGGCATCCTGGTTCATTTTTTTTTTTTTTTATGTAGGTTAGAGTTAGTCCAAGACTAAATTTGAAGTATTTGTTTTTGTAGATCAGTATATGGTGAAATCATTTTTGTATGCGGTTTGTAAAGAAATACCAAGTGTCCTGTTTTTAAAGACAGTCTATCGATAGAAAGAGCTGCTTAATGAGTACGAGTGCCCTGGACTGTGGTCTCAAACCATTAGGTTGCTTGAGGAAATGTAACAACTTTTGGGAAAGAGAGCTTAGACTCAGTCAGAAAACGCACCAAGGGAGTGAGGAACGGCAGTGCTTCTCTGTCACTCCCAGATCTCTGTCTCATTTTGGCTCTAGATCTGCAAGAATCTCCCACCTGGTTTTGGGGGGGGGGGTGTTTTTGTTGGCTTGGGGGTTTTTTGTCTCTTTCACCTTAGATCTCTGCTGAAACAATCACTTCTTGCAGGAATGACTTAATTGCAATTTGCCCTTCTGTCCCTTTCTGAAGCCGTCTTCAGACCGTCTGCCTGCGATTCAGAGCAAACCAGCAGCATCGCCCGGGTTCGGTGCATCCTCGTTGAACTCGTTAAAAATTCTCAGAGTTTTCTGCTAACACTTTCATTAGCAATTTCTGAGCCTTCTTGAATCCTCTCCCTTGTTACTGTCTTCAGGCCTTGTGTCACGTGTGGCTCTTATAACTGAGTTGCAAAAGCCACTGATGTCAACACCTGACAATCGCTTACTGTTTACGTGAATGTAACAAACATTTTAACTTTTCTTTCTTGAATTCTGTTTCCTTACGTGGATTACAAAGGGGGGGAAACGTAGCCTGAGGTAAGATGTTTTGACATCCCAGTGTTCAGTGTGAAGCCGCAGGCATGACGTATATTTTCAAGTGTTCAGTTCTTTGCAGCTTGTGGGGGGGCTGGCAGAGGAAAAGCCGTTCCGGTTGAGGTAGTGTCTGTTAAAATTCCCAAGGCAAAACTCTGTGTTGAAAACAACGTTACATGATGGGTTCCGTTGCTTAACACTGCTCGGCGGGGGTTTGGCTGCGTTGGCCTTCCCCTTACTCGTGCAGCAAGTTAATGAACAGGAAAAAATACAGACACAGGGCACGGTCCCCCGAAATTTGGTCCTCCCAAGCCACTTGCATTAAGCTGTCGATGGCGTTGATACGCTGCTGCTGCTGCTGCTGCTCGGGGCTGTGACTGGGATGCCTGCTGACCTCTCATGACTTAGTTTCCCTACAAGAGACTGCGTTTCCCAGGGTTCGCCGCTCCGTTGTTTCCTTATCATTCATGTAATGTGCTACGTTCCTTCATCAACGGGGACTTAAGTTGGCGATTTGAGTCAGAAAGGGTAGCCACGTAGTTGGAGAGAAGGTACAGCTGATCCACAGCTCCTGTGAGGACGGTTGCTTATCTCGTCTCTGTGCTAAGCTTACCTGTTGGGGTGGTACTCGCTTTTACTCGTGGTACGACTCTTCTGTGCATATCTAGCAAATCCCATGCTTGTTATATGCGAACCTGAACAAGTACACGTCTAGGGATTGAATGGCCAGCGGGTCACGGTCACGCACGCAAGCGCCAACACGCTTGTCAACACTGGATTCGCCAGGTAGAAGTAAAGGTCTTCGCTGCAGAAGCAAAGGCAGCCATGTGATGTTTAGAAAAGGAACTCTGTAAATATCAGTCTGAGGGGGCAAAGAAAACAACCCAAACAAACAACTTCCCTCCCACCTTGTCTAGATCTATTGCTTGGGATCTGAAATGCTGTGCTATTCTCATCTTCTCGCAGGTTGCTGCCTGTGAAGGTACAGCTCAAAATTATTTTATGTCTCTTGACATTTTATCGCCTTGAAATGTAGAAATAAGTCACAGTGAGAAAGATTTGACCAGCCATTAGTGCAGGTATCTGTAGAAGGAAGTGGAAAAAAAGTAAAAATTTAATTAATATATATAAAGAATATATATATAAAGAATATAAAGCATCTGGAAACAAACTTCTCTTTCTTAGTTAGGTGTGAAAGTGCTGGATTTAGTACCAGCTGGAGTGAATTTCTGTCCAGTTTGTAGTCCGTGCTGGTGCACGCTTTTAAAAGAACATTTCCGTCAACTCGGGTCGGTGCAGTCCTCCTCCGTGCAGGTTCCCTACCCTTGATGCAAATTCTCCTGGAGCAGAACAGTCTGCTGGGTTTCAGCTAGACTCAAGTACAGTGTCACGTTATAAAGATAGGTTGTCCGTCCCAATTCCTCAGCACTTGGAATATCTTAGATTAAAAAAAATTATAATAACATGTAATTAAGACATTGCTCCTTCAAAACATTTGAAAATGTGGTTATGATGGACAATATCTTTTTGTGGTTCCCGTTCTCAGCTTTCCTTAGATCAGTTTGTGATTTTATTGCCTTTCATGTGACATCTAGGCTACTGAAGGGAATTCACCCTAATAGCATATCGCAGGCAACCAACCATCCATGAGACAATAAGAAATACCACCTTTCTCCTGTAACTCTAAGGTCACGTTAACAATTTTGTTGATTGTTCTGTATTTGCATGTATAAACAGCTGAAGTTTGTCATCCAGCTTGTAACCCTTTCTATAAATTGGATTTGTTGTTTTTCATTTTACGCAAGGGTAATTCCTACCCCCCATTGCCTATATTTGCAAGTCAGCCAAAATTCTATACCAATTTATAATTATCTTCAGATTCACGTGCGTGTCTTCCGCTCTTTAAGTGTTTCTCTGCACATAGAGAAATTCTCCCTCCATTGGAGAACGCAACTAGAGATCTCGGCCTGCCGTTTTGAATCGGCAGATACCTGTCACCGTCGCAGTCTAGCAAGATGCACGTCGAGAATAAGGGACAATGGAGACGAGCGGAAAAACCGACCGACCAAAACCAGCCTTGGCACCATCACAAGAAGTAATGGGCCACGGCTGTATTGCCTTGTGGACATCCCTTATAGGTTAATTTCTTCAGTTTATTGGTACGCAAGAGAAGCGTGTTTCCTTTCTGTTTGGAAGGAAAGCAGTGCATTGCTTTCCAGCTTTGCCACGAGGACGAAAGCTACAGCTTACAGGGAGAGCTGGGCAGTGTCTGCAATGCAGGCAAGGCGGGACAGGAAGGAAGAAGACGCTTTGCCGTACGTGACGGGACAGCTTGACCTTAGTTTTGATAAAATCCTTCTCTTTTTCCCTATTTTTAATCTATGATTTTCTTCCCTTCTGTTTTTTTACCAATAGTTGTTACACAGCGACACTCGTTTTGGCGTTTTCAGGTAGCTGGTATTTGGAGTCTCTCGCTCCTTCAGTATCCAATTCTTGACAATTTTCTTCCCGCTCTCACAGAAGTGTTTTTCTTTTTTAGCGTTACTGCCCAGATCATAAACCACTTCTATTCTCTTTCCAGGTGTAATGTCTTAGTAGATTGATCTGTTTTTCTCTGGGCATTCTAGAAGTCTTACATTTTTCTGATGAAATCAGTTTATTATTAAATTGTATAAATATACAAAATACCCGCTGGGGAAACCGTGAAATAGATTCTTGTGTACGCAAACACATATTGGCGCAGGAGAAACGCACAGGTGTCATTTGGGCAGGAAGCAAACATGGGATATAAAATGAATAGCAGCATTAGCTCTGCAGGAGCACGGCCATCTCATCTGGTGCTGGAAATGGCACTCGGTATTACCGAATTCTGCGGTAGAGTACAATCAGTTCCCGCCAAATGTAAACATACTGGTTTTATCTGTGTTAGTATCGATCGTTTCTATTACCTTAACGCTTGAAATGACCCCTAGCAAATCTACGCACGGCTCAAGATTTCATTTAAACAAGAAATACTCGTGTGCCCCCTTTGCTTAAATGACCCTGGCGGTCAAAAGGGTTCAACGAAGTAAAAGCACTAATTATTGAGGAACTTTAACCAGATTTAATTAAAAGTAACCTCAAATAAATAACCACATGAAAATCTTGAGCCACTCTCTGAGGGATTCAATTCATTTACTTCCTAGTGAGAGGCAACGAGCATAATTGAACGTGAACTAAATGTTGTAATGCAGCGTTTATCAATTTTTTACCTTCTCTTTACCCATGCAGCCCACATCTGGGGTTTCGTAACACGTTTTCCTTGGCGTTTTAATTCAGTAGGACTACTCACGTGGTTAATGAAGCACATTAATTTTTTACGTCCTTTGCCAGGCTTGTACATACTGAGAGTCTTGCAGGGCCAATTCAAGATCCTAGGACACAAAGATTTCCACAGGAAAGTGTTGCATATGTCTCACTGTCTCTGAAAAGCTGCCTCCCTGGCTTTCATTAATAGGCGCTTAATATATTTGATGAATGAGTGAAAGAATCAGAAATGTCAGAAATGAGTCAGCTGAACAAAGTTAATTCTCTGTTCTTTGTGGCAGCGTTAGATCTTAATCTTTTTTTTAAACAGCATTTTACATGTGCTAACATAGGTTGCATTAAAAACACGTCAGTGTAGGCAGCATAAAAATCTAGTTTGTAAGGCCAGCATTAATGTTATTTTACGAATCGCCTATAATCATAGCAGTACATAGCAACAAACAACTGTAAGTCTTTTTCCAGCCCTCCTGGTTATAAAGCCAACATCGAGATAGAAAACTGATTCCACAACCCATGCGTGTGCACTTTGTATTTCAAAAATGTCATCAAGTAGTATTTTTGGTACATTGAAAATCCGTTATCTCTAAGTCCTTTCCATAACGTAAAATGTATTGTAGAAAATGTGAAGCTTTGTAAAAATAAAATGAGCTAAATTTCGTTCATTTTAATATTTTGCAGTGATTTGAATCTTCCACCCTGCTTCATGAACTGTGTCAGTAAAAAAGCAAATCGGCCCGGCATGCCTGAACAATTACTTAAAATATTTTCAGAATTTTGTTGCAAATGCTAAAACCCACAATAATTAGCAAAACATCTTCAGATCTCTTCTGTATCTCCAAAGGTCAAGGGAGAACAGCTGAACTGTCCCGTAATCCTCACTGCCAGTGTCAGCTAATCGCCCGTGGGCACAGCAGGGAAACGTAGCTGCCGTTTCCGAGTTCTTTATCTGTACTGTTTGCACGCTCGAAGCACTGGTTTCAGTTTTGCAGGACTGTCAGTCATTTGCCTAGTACATCATCCTATACCAAACCAGGTGCTTCTTCAGAAGGTTTCAGTTCTGACTTAATTTCACTTTAGCCCTTAATTAGAACTGATTTGGAATTCCACACACGCAGCCGTTTGTCTCGCAGTGCTTTCAAATGTCTTCGTTGCGGCTATAAAAACCTAAAGTGCGTATATTATTCTGCAAGTCTACGTAGAGCGTGTTACGTAACGTTCTTCAGGCACTGAGGAACACTTAAATCAATGGAAAAGCAGATTGTATATAAGAAGGTGTAAGCGCCATGCAGCCTTAAAAGCTGGTATGTCCTAACAGGAATCCTTTATCGTCTTTGCTGCCAAACAAATAACACTGATCCAGCTGTCGCCGCGCTAGGGGTTTCTGTTGTGCTGTCCGAGGAGGAAAATTTGCAAGAGAAGCTGAGCCAACAGAAGTGCAGCTATCAGGGAATAGCATTTTCATGTAGAAAAAGATTAATCTCCAAGTACAGACTAATTTCAGAGTTACCAAAACACACCTTTTGAGGAGTGTTGCTGCACACTCTCAAATACTTTTACCGTTCTTCAGAAAAATTAAACCATGAGATTATTTTTAAATGATCAAATTAATTTAAATTATTAGATTAAATTAAACCCCAAAGGGTTTCTTAAACCAGTCTAAACCGCCTGTCTGTACAAGGGATGAAGCGGTTGGCATCCTGGAAAACAGGAGAAAAAACTGGAGAACTGGAAGTCTTTACCCTCTTAAAAACAGCTTGTTCTGCCAGAACCCCACCATTTAACCGCCTTCCTCCCAAAGCTAGGGCGAGGTGAGGCAGCATATGGCTCCCGGTGACATTAGCCCAATCTGTTTGATAAATTTAGTTCCTTTAAGAATTTGCTAAAGAAAGTATCTTACTTTTTAATTTCTGCCCCAAATTGTGCTTCAGTGCAAGTTCCAAATACCCAGGAGCAGAGAACGGAACAGGCTGGGGTGTCCGGCTCTGACGCGCGGGTGTCTCGTGCATGCACGTTACCTCGCTGTCTTCCAGCCCCTGTCTAAGGCTCTTTGGAGGAGGGGAAGATTGTGCGCGTTTGAGTCGTCGTTACCTGGATACACTAGTTAATTTCTGAGACATTTTTACTTTTGTTTTTTCTGGATGCAAAAGATGGGACAAATGTAGGTTTGGGGCTCCAGTGCCAGATGCGTTGGTGAAAGTCCTGGGTGGTGTGGGGTCACGGGGAGTGTGGAGGGGGTCCGGTGGCTCGTTTACAGAGCTGGATGGAGCCTGGCTGGTGGTCTTCAGCTGTAGCTGACAAACCCGTCAGGACGTAAAGTGAACCTGCAGAGCCTCTTGGGGTTGTGTACCGCCGTGCTTTTGTACCCGGCTGGGGAGAGTGCGAAAGCTCAGCCAGTGCCGCAGCAGCTTCCGTCGGTGCCTCGCTGCTGGGTGGTGCTAGGAGAGTAATAAACGTGGCTACGCTGGCGGTTTTATGCGGCTTCATGCTGGCTGGCTCTGTGGATTTTTGGGAGAGGACGTCATTTTGAGTGGCTCTGTTGTGGGTTTGTGTAGGGGGGCCGTGCAGCCTGCAGGGAGGTGGTGCGGGGGGTCACCTGAGCATCATCCCCTACGCCCAGCCGGAGTCAGGAACAGAGAGAACGAGCCTTGCTGGCCTTGTTTTCATCCTACGCAGAGCAGCGAAGTTGTATTTACTGTAAGCTCCCCAGCGCTCCCGGCGCTGTATTAGGAGCGCAGTGCTCAGACAAGTGCTGGGTATATAAATCAGAGCGCGCTCCGGTCTCTGTTCCTCCCTGGCCTGGTTGATCCACAGCCCGATGACGGCGTCCGAAGGCAAACAAGAAGAGGCAGCATATGAGAAGACCTACTTGAGGGGATCTTGGAGGTCATTTAGTCTGTCCCCACACTCAAAAGCACCATCAACAATACTTAAGCCATTCCGGACAGAAATTTATCGTACCTACTTCTGAAAGGTTCCAATGATGGAAATTCTGTGCCTCTCCTGGACAACTTGTCTAAGTGTCCATGCAGTGAGACAGTTACTCCTGGTGTATAACCTAAATGTCTCTTGCAAGAACATAAATTCATCACCACCTTGTTATATTTTTTCATCGACCAATCTGTCATATTTCTGGCCGTATTTTGCCTACTTGAAGACAACTCGATTATAAGTACCGATGTGTAGCTGTTTATGGGAATTTACCCAGCTTTTTTCAATAGGAATTTGAAATTTGAACGTGTCAGTAATACGGAGGAATACAAGCATTGCACTGAATTTGACGAAGGAAGCCAAAATATTATCTTAAAATGGTTTACCTGGTGTTTAAAAAAAAAAAAAAAAATCGAAATTCCCCCAAACCAATGAAAACCCAAAAGCTCTGAAAACATCTTTATTGTCGAAAGTTAATATTAGTAGCTTACAAAACAATAGGAAATACAGGAGTACTGTTCTCTTATTTGATTGTGAATTAATAAATCAGTTGTAATTTGGCAGCTTTAAAATCTCAAATGTTTTTCAAATTTGCAAAGTCTGTTTATTATGTGACATTTTAAAATTCAAAGTATTTTTGGATCAGGTTATAGGATTACTTTACAGTTTCAGAGGAGAGTGCTGTTTGCCAACTAGTCTCCGTGAGTTCAAACAATGTGAAAACCCGAAGTCTGCATGTGCTTATGGTTGATGTCTGTTGGCAGGCTTGAGTTAGAATGGAAAATTATCTGAAAAAAAGTGTTTAAGCACAGATGATTGAAACGAAACAGGCGTACCTTTTTGAATGCAAAACTGTGATAACAAGGCCGATGTATAGCACTTTGCTGCCTTATTTTTTTTTTTTTTTTAGGAACCAGTAACAATAAAACAGGCCTTTGAGACAAAATGTCTAAAACTCATCATGAATTATATGCACACACATGTGTAAACAGGTATTGAGTTGGGACCTGGGCAAAAGAATCTTAAAGTCTCCTGACTTCAAATCTGCGTAGATGCACTTGCGAGTTTTTTTTAATCAGACAGCGAACAGAACAAGCCCCGACTCTGCCAGCCTCCTCCTTCAGAAATAAAGCACAGATAAGTGAGGGTTTGGTATTACAGTCCCCGTCTATTACAACTAATGCAGTAGAATTAACACTAGGTGTAATGGCACTGAATTATACTACTTTTTAAGTATGTGCATCTGTGTGTTAATATATTAATTCTTATTTTTTATAAAGCCAACATCGAGATAGAAA
>VZSC01008266.1:481596-525160 GCA_013398225.1 Steatornis caripensis
TTATATATAAATACATATTTTCATGTACGTATGTATACATTTTCCTATCAGAAAGTAATGATTTAAACAACCGATTCCAGTTTATTTGCGTTATTGCATAAGCAGTTCTGCCTTTTCCCTCGAGGATATGCTGCTCATCTGTTTCAGTTAAGTATGCATCATCTTTTAGAATCTTAAAAACTAGATGAGTTGAAACCAAAATTAATATGCAGAATATATACAAAGTATGTTCTGTATGGAGTTTATCCTAACTACATGCAGCTTCAGCTTGCTGTGGATTTATCTACGTTAACATTTTAGTTTGGATCCAGAGTATACTTTAGGAATTACATCTCCTGTTTGTCCCCAGCTACACGCTGTGGTTCACGCTGCAGGCTGCTTTCGGGGACTGCACGAACTGGATGTGCGTTCAGGTTCACAGCACGGCACTCTAACCTGAGCTCAAAAGAGCCCTGGGTTGATTTTCTGGGTTTCAGTTCCTAGCTGTGTGTCAGGTTGCTTAAGCTACTCAGCTGCAAATTTTCTTAATCAGTGGCTTTCAAGCTGTGGTCTGTGGGCCTCCAAGAATCCATGAATTACTTTGAAGGGCCCTATTAAAATCAGCAACCTATTCTGGGTGACCTCTCTCTTCGGGGCCTGTAGGTTGGAAGAAGTTGACAATTACTCTTTAAGTGATTTTGGATGTATGAAGTGTATCAGTCAGCAATCATAACTTCATGCTGTGCTTCGGTCTGATTTTTTTAGAGGCTGCGATGAAACGCCGTGAAGATTTCTAGGCAAAGTCAACTTTTTTCAATATTGTCCTGCAGATTTTTGGCAGCATTTCTGTTACGTACAGTCTTTCTCTAAAATCATCTTGGTTAGAACGTGCTGTTTTAAAGCACAAAAAAAAGGAAAAAGAAGAAAGGGAATATTTTTGGTAGCAGGTAGATTTTATTTACGTTAGAACGCAGTCAAAGAGCGATGGAGCAGTAAAAGCATCCATTACTCAGGCAGGTGCCACCCTAAAAACTTTCAGTGATTTGCTCTTCTGATCATTCAGATTCAAACAGAAAGAGAATGGGATTTGTTTATAAGGTTTTAGTAGATGAAACGTAAGCAAAGAAAGACTGCTCTCAATCTGTATTTGTGAAATATTTATTGTTCTATATTAATCTTAAATGTTTTTCCTAGGTCTGTTTAGAGGCAAGTGTCTCGACGATAGCCAGTTTGCGGTTAAGCGTGTGTTTATTTTCATGGGCTTCCGTGTTTCCTGGTGCTTTCAGTGCTCTGCGTTGGGAGTGGCAGCTGAGGAAGTGTTCAAGTCCTCCTCTCCATCCGGCTGTATTTGGGAGGCACTGGCGATCGTCAGGGACTGCTACAGGAGAAATGGGAGCATTCTTCCTGTTTTGAGACACTAACTTAAATAACTGCAGCTTTCGCTTTCCGACATGTTTGTACAGAGTGCCTAGGCAGTTGGAGCTCAAAATGTACCCTGTTTTCTTGAGATTATGCATTTCTTTTCTTCAGCAGTGCGTTCAGGACCTAAGTGGGCCATTCATGTTTAATAGGGCTCTCCCAAGACAACCCCAGCAGCTGCAGTGTTGCCTATGAAGGGTTACTTAATAGCAAAGTTAGAATTCTAAATCAAAATTAAACTTAGCCAGGTGAAAAAAGTCAACATATGGACAGCCCCTTCACTGCTGACGTGAAGCCAACAGATATTCTAGTTTTTTCTTATCACTTTATTTGTAGTGTTTTGTTTGCGTTGGCACAATAGCCTATTCCAAGCGTAGTCTAACAATATATGATTATGAAAAAAAGGCATTTCTTTCTCTCCTTATTGTACGTCAGCCAGTGACATTTCTATTAGCGCTCCGGTTAAGTGATTCGAGCCTCACACGGTTCTCTGGGGTCCTGGTCTCCTACGTTGCTCATTCAATTTGGCACGTATAACTTTCAAACTGAGTTTGTCTTTTGCATTCAGTTTTGTCGTAGTTCTGACGTTTAACTAATATCATCTGGAGGGAATCCCTTATCTGTGCTGTGTGGTCTTCACTGCTGGAAATCGGTTTGCCCTGTTGTTGATGGAACCTAAACTTAAACACTTTTCTGATACAGTCAAATCAGTGGAGTTATCCTCAGAAACCCTAGCGGCAGATATGAAGGTGGGGCACTACACCAGATGTCACTGCAAAGTATTGATACATATTTCTATTCTGCATTGGAACTGAATCGAGGTCTTTCAGGTTTGTTTGGTTTTTTTCCATGAAAAACCCTGAGAAAAGAGCCTAAACTGAATGACTGAGCAAGAGCATTTAAGGTTAAGACTGTGTACGCCAGGTCTGTGTTCTTGGAACAGTGACTTGTATTTGGAGAATTTTACAACTACTTTTTTGTGCGTCCTGGGTGAATAAAAGAAACCTTCTACCTTAACCAGAATTTTCATTGTGGACATTGATATTTGTACCGAAATGAAAAGTTACATCAGAAACAATTGGTTCTGACAAATGCAAGTATTTTTTACATTTGATTTAAATTTTTTCGATATCTCTACAGAGATAGTTAAATAGTAAGTATGTGTTTCTTTATGGAATAGTTATAGGTTACGCTAGCAGATAGACAAGCTGTTTCTAAGCTGTATCGTTACTAAAGAAGATAATTGTTACAATTATCCCAGCACAGCCTTCCTAGCGTAAGCAATGCTCTTGCTCTGTGTAATGTATCATCCTGCACTGGGAACTTTAATTTTTGACTGACGGTCTTTGCTTCTCTCGATTAACCTGTAAATGGTGAATTACTTACAGAATTTAAGAGAAGACTGACTGCTTCATCCTGTTGTTTTGGGTTTTTTGAAGAAGTTTTTACGATCTCATACACTTTGTGATGCCTGTGAAGCCGTTTATGATTGTTTGTTACAAGTTTGGGATAAGTATTTTTGATGATGGGTGAAAACACTTGTGTTGCAAGCTCTTACTGGGTTGCACAGCAAACATGAGAAGACAGTTAAGTGAACTGAACTGCTCTTTTATAGGTGTTTTTTTTTAAATTCGCTGCATTGGTTGTTTTATAATATGTTGTCTTGGATGTTGCCGTATTCTAAAATACTTACAAATGGCCTAGTTTTAGATTATTCAAAGTTGCATTAAAATTTTATTTGGTACATACTGCCTTCTGAGAAGCTTTGCTGTTACAAACTTCTTGATGCTTAACTTCCGACTTTTCTGGCTGGGTGAACGGTCGGTCTGTCTGTCTCTCTGATTCTTTCTCTTTCCCCTATTTCCTTTGAACCCATCACCTTTGGAGTGAAATAGAACAAGTTAGGTTCTGCTCATCCAATAATGGTTTGGTTGGGGGCGGGGAGGGGGGTGGTGGTGGCGTTGTCAACTGATATTTTTATTGCAATGTGGAAATCTGGAAATACCATCCATTTGGTGTCTCTAAGAAGTAACAGGAAAGAGGACAGGTCTATACACAGTTTCTCAGAGTCAGCAAGGAAAGCCCGATTTAGGTATCACTCTTTGCCCAGGAACAGCTAACTCTGAAGGAAGTATGGAAATGGTACCATGGGTGTCATGAACTCAGAAAAAAGCAGATTTATCACTTCTAAAATACAGATGAGATGAAGTTGGAACATCACTTTTCGGGAGCAAAGCATTTGTCCAAAGAACGGTTTCACTCTGGTTTTGCTTGACTGTATCAAAACTGTCGGTTCACCGGCACAAAGCGTGCTTGGGAAGCAAATTCATTACTGGATGTCAGTGAGATAGATGAGTAAGTTTAAGACTTGAGCTGGCTTCAGAAGCAGCTCATTAAGAACTTGTAGAGTGCGAAATGCGCACATTGTGTCATATGGGACCTGCAAATTAAGTAATTGTTTCATAATGTAGTGACCTACATCTGGTTTCTACAAATCTGTGTTGGACTGCAAAAAATGAAGTCCCATGGATACCTTCCCTTCATTAGAGATGTGCAGGTCATTGACAAAACTGGGTTGCTTTTAGATATTGCTCATTACATGGATTTCCAAGTTGCCAAGCACAACTTGGCTCTCAGCTGGGGACGTGAGGTAATGCGATTTTGAACCTTGGGATGAAATACGAAATCTTCTCGCATATTTTCCAGGAAGAGATTCTCCAGAATTATTAATTCTGTAAGTAAAACTCAGCTAGGAGGTGACCTTCCAAGCATTGTTGAGTAGCTGCACTTGAACTCTTACTAGTAAACACAGAAGAACTTTCGAGGTCTGATTCTTACGTTTGAAGACCGTGGTTTACATTTGGAATATGTGGCTGTATTTACCAGACATTTTTAGCTCTGGGCAGTAAAACTATAGCAATCCAATGCCAGGGTTTTCCGTTGCAATCCCTAAGAACAGGACTTGTGATTAAAATTCCCGCGTTGATCTTTCTCTGCTTTCTCGAAGTGGCAACATAAGGAAACAGAACTGAGTATGAACATTATAGAAATAGCTGTGTGGGCCTGTTCCCTTCCTTTGCCTTTGCTGGAGTTAGGACCCCATCCTTTTGAGGGATCCTTACAAAATGCATTTCCTTGGAGGTGCCGGTCAGAAGAATCTTGCCTGACATACTGCATCTCTTGAAGTCGAGTGAGTATTTTAATTAACGTTTCTCTGCTCACAAATGTTTGTGTTTGGGCTGAGGAATGTGTGAATATAAATATGCTTTCAGGGCTTACGGATTTGTTTCCTGGCATGAATATGTCAAAACTGTGTAAATATTTAATACTGAGCTCTAAAGCCGACGGTTACATAACTAACCTACAGGGATGGTATCTTTTTCTTTCTTTTTTTCTCCACCCCCGCCCCCTCACTGGAGTCCTTATGTAACTAACCGATGTATCACAAAGCAAGGGATCCTATAAAATTGTTTTCAAATAAGTATCCCAAAATCACTTTTAGTGAATATACAAGCACCCTAGACCAGAAATGTGTGTGTAGTATATATCGCTCGTGCTAGTAAATCCCGTCTGCTTGGCTGGTCACGGAAACGAATGTGTTCCTCAAGAACGCAGTCTGACTTACTACAAGTAACCAGAAAATGTTTGTCAGGTTGAACAAGTCCTTGGAGAGTACGAAAGACAGAAAACTTCATTTTTGGAGTTCCAGTAATTTCTGCACCTTTGCTGTTAGCCGTGGCTCTGCAGTGACGCTTTGAGCATTGCCAGCCTGTGGCCTTCGCGCCTTGCGCTGTGCCCTTGCTGGAAGGGGTTCAACATCTGGTGATGCATCATCATCACACGGAGGATTTCGGGAAGGGATATTGGTACCTCCGTAACTGGCAGTCGCTCTTCGGACTAGTTTCGTAGCAAATGCTGTGACACAACCGAGGAATTTGTAAAAGTAAATATTACAGTATCTGTTACAACTTAAAAAAAAAACTTGTCAAGGAGGAGAGTTTGACATTTACCGCATAGTTTTTGGTTCTTTTTCCCACCCAACTGAATACATTTGATAAAATAAGTAACATCACTTACCGTGTTAGTAACAAAAGGCTAAATCTTCTGGTGAAAAAGCTGTAACTTAGGGCTGCTCCATTTGCTTTAATAACATCGGTGCTGGAGTTGCACCTAAGGTAAAATGTCTTTACAGAAGGCGATTGAATAAAAAGTTTTTATCATGGGAACTGTTTTTCTGATGACAAAACCAGTCTGACTGACTGAAAAAATTACCCCTGGGGGCGTTATGAGATTTTCCTAGGGAATTTAAATGCCACAAGGTATTCTCAGCTTAAAAATAGAAATGTGTAGGTTGAAATGAGTAGCTGAGAGGTGTGTGCTGTAGGCTGGGACTTAGGAATACAGATGTTCACAGGTTTTTTAAAAATACCCTTTTTCTGATTTAAAAATTACTGTGCTGCAGCTTAAGACTGTATGGTTTGTAATTACAACAGTAGTCCTGTTCAAGCAGCTTTAAGGGCCTCCTCGTAACTGTTTGAAATCTTGAGCAAATATTCTTTTTAGCTGCGCAGAGCTTGCGTGCTTTTTTCTGTGTTTGCCCAGATTTGGTTCCTATTACAAGAAGCATACATTGAAATTGTGTCTGTGACCGTAAAAGCGTTCTAGTTTCCAACAGGACACGAGCCTGGTGATCTGTCGGGTGATGCTGTCTGACTGTTTGTGGCCTTTTTCTTTTTTTTTTCCTTTTCCCCTTTCTGGCTTTCATTGAACTGAAACGATTAATAACACCTACCAAATCATTTTCCCCTGCAAGTTACAGTGAAGTTTCTTGCTTGCTCTTTGCCAGAAATGCTTTAACCTGTTCTTGTGTATCTTCGTCTCCTTTCTCACCTTCTCCTTTTGGCACAAATGTGTTCAAGTCTTTCCATCATGCGGTTCCATTCCCTTTTAATATCCTAGGCCTTGCTTGCTTATTTTTTCTGTCTAAAACCTTATATATAATTAAAACACTGCTCATGCAGATAGGCTTCTCAGTCTAATTTTGAATTTGCTCGTAATTAAGTGCATAAAACGGTCCAGCACAGGCTGAGTGCCTGGGTGTTTGCTCAGCTTTCCAGGTACTCGGTCGGATTTTGTAGCCCACAACTCTTGCATCCGGGTTGCTTGCAATCTCCGAGGAGCTGGAAACCCAGGTTGCTGCGACTTCAGATGGACTGACTACGTGTGCTGAATTACTTTCCCCACTCTTTTTTTCCCTGAATCCTCTTTACCTCTGCACTCTATCTTCCTTTCATCTCCCTTCTACAGCAAACTTTTTCAACAGTCTTCGCTGACCTACTTTGGTCAAATTTTAAGCTTTTGAAATTCTGTTCGCCTTCCACAAGTTTTTGCTAATGTACTTCTGCGGTATTTTGTGGCGGATGCCCTCATATTAGTTCCTTTTGTATTCCTGAACGTTTTTTGAGGCCACACTGTCAGGTCCTTCCGCTCCTCTGTTGCGGGTTCGGCTCACCTCTGTGCTCCTGTATACTCTTTTTGAGTAAGCTAAGCCATTTTATGACTTGAGCTGCTTTTTCTATGCCGAAGGAGTTACAGCCCTTTACGTTCTTGACTTGCAGTCAAATCTCTACAATCTCAGTTTCAAACCGAGCGTGCATTTCTGTCTCACGAGGGTGAGGCTTTGGGGGTGGCACACACGGCATATGCTCACAGTTATGGTAGAAAATAGCTTCAGATTAAAAACTTGTCTACTTTTCTGAAACTGAATTTTCTGACAGATAGGACCTATGTTAAATAGGATTTTAAATGAGTACTTCGCAATTCACTATCTTGGAATAAAACCCTACCACAAATCACATACGCATATTAAAAATCCCTTTTGTGACGCTTTCAGCCTGCCTTTCAGTAAAATCTTAGGCATATTTTTTGGTGACACTGGGAACCAAGTACTAGCTTGTGAAAGCGTAACAGCAATCTTAGACCTTAACACAATTTTTTAAGGCTTATGTTAGCGTTCTTAATAAGCATTAGATGCTTTAAGCTCTATTTTGCTACTTAGGCATATTATTATTACGTCTTTTGTGTGTCTGATTTATATTCCTCATTTTCCCCTTATCTGTAAAGTTAACACTGTGTCACTCAGCGTACTACACTAGGAAGGACAGATAATGTGAGTGCATAGCTAAGAGGTATGTGGGGGTTGTCTCCTATGAATACATACAGGGTTTTTCCTGTAAATTCATATAAGTCTTTCTAGAATTTCTAGAAAATCCTGTGTGTTATAATGGCAGAAGAAAAAGAAAAATTTTTTTTTCCTTCGCTATATAAGAAAAAATTCTGCAAACTTATACCAATGGAGATGCTAGTTTCCATTTTTTTCATGTTAAAAGGGAACACTTCTAAAATAGTTTTGAAGCAAGAACACAACGTAGTTCAAGAAAATGCTTCCTGACAGATAGGTCATCTCTTGAAGGGCAGGTTGCATTTTTAAATCTTGCTTGTCTGTAAATCTCTGTTTAAAAAAAAAAATCTGTTTTGAAATCTTACTGTTGTAGGAACGAGACAGTTACTGCCTTGAAGTTGCTAGAGTTTGTTCCTATAATGAGGATGATGTGCACGTTTTGCGTTAATTTATCTAGCACTTCTATCCCACTTCATTTCTGCGGGACTGTAAAAGCGAAGACAAAATTCTGGGAAAGTCTGATGATTATCTTGGTTAATGATTTAAAGAGCCTGGGTTTACAGTTACGCTGGGCTATAGCCACAAAAAAGGCAATTTCATTTCTGCACTGTTGTTACAGGCATCTACCTGCAAATCGTAGTTACTCGAAAGCCTTAGTCAGCTGCTGCTTGAACGTGGAGATATCTGTTCCTTGTGTTCAGACTCCTTACATAGCTGAAATTCTGCTTCCTCCTAATATGAACATATTGATAATAAAGCACTGTTCTTTTCTCATAGCCTAGGACCACCATTTGTCTGACATGTGAGATTAAACAGAGGGAATCAGCTAGAGCAGGCAGAAAGACCCGTGTTCGTGGTGCTTAGGAGAGGACGTGGCCAGTCTGCAGGCTGGGGATCTGCAGGGCACTGATTAAGATTCCCATTTGTGTAATATCAACCTTTTTGTGGGCTTCGAAATTGTGGTCCTGAGTTCTGGTCCTTTGAGAGAGAGGGGGAAAAAAGATTTGTGTCTCCCGTGTCCTGTGTGACTGTTTTCATTTTGAGTCTCGTTGAATAAAGCCAGTAGAGCGGTCTGCTTCGTGCTACTTGTCCACCTCTGTGTGGGTATATTTACTTCTTGGTGTGCCAGATAACCTGGACCAATGGATCACTGTAAGAAGTGACGTTTGTAGTTTTATAGAAGCCAGACCGAATCTCGACCAATAACAATTCTAAAATCCATAAAGCAACTCACCATTTCTTCCACCTGTCTGAAAACTAACTTGTGATTTTGACCATGCCTATCAATTAATTTCTCTGCTCCTGACTCTCACTCCAAGAATTCCTTCCTCGCCTCCAAATACCTTTCCTCCATCTGAATGTATCATTGACTGATTGAATGAGCAGAAGATAAATGTAATGCATTTGAACCTTTGTTGTTTCCATTGGGTTACGGAGAATTTTCTCAGGATTTTAAAAGTAAAAATCATGAATTGTTGGTCAGCGTGGAAGCTTGTCAAATTTAGGGACGCCTTCCAAGAACTTGGTCTCAGTTCAGACTGTTTTCTCCAGATTTTCTTTCGTTCTCACATTTTTTCAGCCGTAATGTGAAGACTGAATGATGTTACTTGCTTGTGCTTAATGTATGGGACAGATAAACGCAATTCCTTTCATCTTGTATTATTTACGGGTTATGTTAGACTATTTTTTTCTAGGAGTGGTATGGTTTATATTAACAATGAAATCCCTTCTGACAATGCATACAGAATTAACTTCGTTACTCAAGTCAGTGAATATTTTTAATTTTTACCTGGTTTTACTGAATCAAAAAGTTTGAGGTTTTTTTCCCGGAAGCGACACAGAAATACTACTCTCCAAGCCGTTCAAGGTACAGCGTGCTAGTACTGGGTTCGAGTGTACTGACTAGGTGTCATTTGGTTTCTCTGTCGCATCTCAGAAGCAGTGACCAGACCTATTGGGTCTTTGAAATAACAGCAATGACTTTCTCAAAACTGCTAACTTTCTGCGGCAGAGAGAGAATATTCTACTCATCTCATATGACACGTCTCCATAGCCACAATGGGATTCTTCTCATTTCTAATCTTCTAATCCAAATCACAGCGTGTGTCTTTCAAATGGCTGATTTTGGGGGGTATGCCGATATAGCTAAAATTAAAAACTTAAATAGAAGTATTACATAATGTTAATTCTTGATTTTGTAGAAAATATCAAGGTGTGAATTACCAGTGATCTGTATGCAGAAATCAAAGATTTTTGGTGAAAGCATAAGAAGACCTGTTACAGAGTGAAGTAAATAAATATCACCCCAGTGGAAATGCCTAAAATCGCTGAAGAGCTGAGCTGCCCACCTCCGTGGGTCAGTCTGCGTGTTACTGTTGTCAGTTAACCTGGACCGAGGAAACAACACCTGTTTGGGCTTTTGCACAAGATAGACTAAATTTCAGCTAGTGAGGATTTTAAAATCTAAAAAGGAAATCAAATCAGACGTTGCCTGTAGCTAGACCGGGCCATGTTTCTTTTGTGGGAAATAGGGGAGGAGGTATGCTGTTACAAAGAATAGGGTATTCGTGATACTTCATTCTAAATCCTGTCTAATGAATAGTGAACTTTTGTCTTATATTGCCGAAACGTAGTTACTTGTACCACTTAATCCAAACAAGGCAGAAGTGAATCCACTGATTTGGAAAAGGAATCTAAAATCTAACATAGACCAATTAAGATGACTAAGATTAAACAGAGCTAAGTTCATTAGTCCTTCCCAAAAGTAATGTTCTGCTGAAGGAAGAAATTGAAGGTGCGGTTTGTAAGTTGCACGTGCAACTGGTTTTAAGTAGCTTAAAGTACTGAACTTAAAAAAGGTTACTTAATTTCTTTCTTGGGTGCTATAAAAATGGCTTCTTTAGTAAGGTTCTTGTACTGCTGGTGAAAGTTCACATGGGTCATCAGTGTGAGGGCGCCCCTGCTAGGAAGGGCCCTCCTCGTGGGAGGGTGCTTTGCCTTTCAGTTGGGTTAAGTCCGAATTTAAACTACAGCGAACGCTGGTAAAATCTCTGTTTATTTTAATTTCCTTGCGTTCACCTAGTGAGCTTTGTCCCATCTTTCTTCCTTTGACTTGCGGCGATTTTGTTACTGTTCGTCTGCAAGAGTAATTACTCTGCTTGTTAATGAATTATGATGCTTATGTTACACGAAAATCTTTGTAATTTAAAAATAGAAATCAAATCGCATGTTAATTCCATCTAGTGACAGGTGACGAACATACCAAAATTAAACTTTAGTCATAGATGGAAGCAACACAGTTGCGAAGTTGCTAAACTCCCCGGTACCTGGTTAAGATGGAAGAGTGATGTCAAATGCCTACCTAGTTCAGGTCTTCATGAAAAATTAAACGATTTCTTTTCTCCCTTGGTCACTCGGGAGAGGAGGCTCTATTGTTCAGCCTGGGTTCTTTTCTTTTCTCCTGTCAGGATGTCTCTGAATTGTGTGATTCTAGTTGTGTGTACTTTACTGTCCACTATTATTATAAACTATCTTTTTTTAGGTCTTATTTCATTAAGACGGAGAGCCATATTAGTTTTATTTTGTGAATACTGTCTAGGAAATGTATTTAAATTTTACTTGCTTATGACTTTGAAATAAATAATTAGCAGATGTGTATAAAACAGTTCAGAGTTAACGCTTCAGGATTTATACATAGAATGTGGTTTTTTAATGCTATTTTACTTGTGACAAAAATAACGTACTTACAGTTCTGTGGGCATGTCACTGTACTTCTCTGTAAGGGAGAATGATGAATTAATGCTAGGCTATTATTTCTACTCAGTGTTTGCGAATGCATTTCATTATCACATTTAAATACTCACATACTTAATTCATCTCAGTATTTTTTTAAACAAGTGTTTCTTGTAGGTGTGTTTAGTTGAGAACATTTAGAAATCATATTGAAAATTATTTCTTAAATCTGTTTTAATCTGTTTTCTTTGATGTTAATTCAATGTCATTGCTTTGCAAGTTCTGATTTCTCCAAGTGCTTGATGGCTGGGGTGAAGCTGCCAGCCCTTCTGTTAGGTAACAGAATCGGTGTCGTCTTTTTCTGTTTGTTTAATTTGGGTTTCCAAGGATAGCTTGTTCAGCAGAAAAATTAAAAGATCTGTAATTTCTATTTATTTGTTTTCTTTCTCTCAGACATCTTTATTCCTACCTTTTCTCTCTTCTGCCATGGTTCATTTAGCAGACAGTACTTCGAAAAGCAGTTCTATTCCTTAACCTTGTTGTCATTTCACATGAAGTTTTTCTTCTTGTGATAAACATGATAAACTCGATCTTCACTTGACTGAATGATTCTTGATGTTGTTTTTGCAGGGTGTGGTACTGCAACAGGAGGAGCTGAAGACGAAGGTGAGGCTGAAGCTGGCTGGATTGAAGGTGCTGCCATCCTGCTCTCTGTTATCTGTGTTGTGCTTGTCACTGCCTTCAATGACTGGAGCAAGGAGAAGCAGTTTCGTGGGCTTCAAAGTCGTATTGAGCAGGAACAGAAATTTACTGTTGTCCGAGGCGGACAGGTTATCCAAATCCCAGTGGCAGAGATAGTAGTTGGTGACATCGCACAGGTGAAATATGGTAAGTTCCATCAACTAGATGACTGCTTTTCTCAACTTTTTTTGTTCTCCTTTCTCCTTCCGGCAGAATAGACCCACTTCACTGGGAGTGATTTAAAAGGCAGAGAATTGTGTGGTGTCGTTAGTGTCCATAGTAAGATAACAATTTGGCTGTTAGGGCAAAAGGAAAACCTAAGATACTGGCTATAAAATTGCACTAGGTAATTAATTTTATTTTTGTAATCCTCACTTCCTTTCCCTGAAAAGGACAAGAACTGTTCGTACAATTCTCTTTCGTGGAGGATTACACTAAATGCGGTGCGTTCCGGTTCTGGGATAGCGTTATGCAAAAAATATTTGCAGTACAAAGGCCCTTCCCTGTAGGATGGCAATAATATCGCTGATATGGACCAGTACGGTAGTAGTTCTTTCATTTGTGTTTTCATTTCACATTTTAATACAATTGTTAATTGTGACTTTATAATAAAAATCATTATGTAATTATAAAACCAATCTTACTTAACCACTGTGGTTTTTCCATTGGCATGTTCTCACTGAAAGGTGATCTTCTACCTGCCGATGGGATATTTATTCAAGGAAATGATCTTAAAATTGATGAAAGCTCTTTAACTGGGGAGTCAGACCAAGTCCGCAAATCTGTTGACAAAGACCCAATGCTACTGTCAGGTAAATCTGCCTGAATTCTTGCTGAGTTATCTTCTGTGCACTGCTTTGCTCATGTATTGTTTTGCTTTGCTTTGGTTTCGTTTGTTTTTCCACGCCATCAGGTTTTGGTAGCCTAGATACAACTGATCTTTTGAACACAGACAGTGGCCTTGCCTGGTTGTCACACAAAAGACGTGCTATTGGTTTTTGATTGTGTGCAAATATTTCTGATCATCATACTTATGTTTTAAAGTGAGAAAGTAATGAAATGTTTTTAGAGGATAAAGATATTATCACTTAGGGAACTAACAATTGTTTCAATTCATTGTATGCTAGTTTTAATTTAACCGTTAGATTTTGAAGCTTTTTAAAGTCTCTTTAAACACTTTCTTTGTGCGTTTACTAGATACAATAAAAAAAAGAACGTGTTTAGAAGGAAATGGATATACTAAAACATTGTGGGCTTGACTTCTGTGGTAAATTCAAGTTATTTGTAATATTTGTATTTTGTAATATAATTCTATACAGTAGATCAGTTACATAGAATGTGAGTTTTAAAATTCGAACAAAGATAGTTTCTAAATAGGTTGATTGACAACAGGTTCCGGTTGGGACATGATTGCAAACTAACAGCGTGCTGATCTCATAACGATCGTCAATGTGTTAAAACCTGAAACAGTCATTTTCAAATACATTTGAGCTTTTTACTCATAGGAAGGATTCTCTTTGCTGTCTGGTTGTGCAGTCAGTCAAGAGTCACACCAAATACAATATTTATGTGGCAATACAGCAGGAAAGTTCACGTTCCTGCAGAAATCCTGCGCCCATGCTGCCTCCCTGAGCTGGTCTTTCCAAGCAACAGCTGTTGGGAGATGCCTTTGTTCAGAAGAGACAAGTAGTGACAAGTAAGGATGTGACAACCTTATTGAATTAACAGTGCAAATCCTATCCAAATTTAAAAATCAGATGATTTATTCACTGGCTATGAGATTATGAGTGTTTATTACATAAATTATGAGATTGTGATCTGGTTAAAAAACCATCATATTTCAGTCGAAAGGTGGCTGCGTGATGAAGAAATTGCTAATGTTGTTCGTGGACTTGCCATTGCCACAGCCTTCATGTTACAAAAGACCACGTTAATTAATTTCAGCTTTAGCAAGCTTCAAGCATCTTTCTGCCTAGAATTGTATATTATTAAAAATGATCTCTTTCAAATGCCACAATAAATGCTATTGCTTCTGAGAATAAAGCAGCAAAACAAATTTCTTTTGCTCTTTTAGGAAAAAAAAATCCGTTTGATTTCTTTAAAAATATTCTGATTTTTATTTCTTAAATAGTTCGCTGCTAAGTATATGCCTTTTGCTGTTCATGTTGTAAACCTCAAGTTTTTCCAAGGGATAAGTATCTGAAAAATGTGTTTGCACACGTTCAGTAGAGGCTAAGAAAGATTAGTGGAGTAGCTGCAAATTCCAAAGGCCGAATTTATGCAGAGAAAATATAATTAAGTTGTCAGCATTAGCAGGCAACACACATATAGAAAAGCTGAACAGTGGAGGCAGCGCCACTTTTGAATTCTTGGTGTCCCTCTGGCTCCTTGATAATACTGTAAGGTATCTTAAGGAAGTATTCTGACCTTCCCAAGTAGTCTGTGAAACTACTGACTGTTATTTTTCCTAGATTTACACTAGTTTATCCTAGTACTGCAGAAATTTAGGCTTAACTTGATTGTAGATTAAGAATTCTTTTGGAGATGCTTTCCCGTGTGTAAACAGGGAGGCCTGCGGTGGTATTTTGAAGAAAGTTAGTTCACCGTTGCTGTTCTGGCAAAATGTGTAATCCAATGTTGTCCTTGAAATATTTGTGCATTTTTTTCCATTTCTTTTGTCTGATTGTTATTCTGTTTTGTAAATATAACTTTGTAACTGGCATAAATTTTTCTTTTTAATCTGATAGTTTTAATAGTATTTTCTTGTAGAAACTTCTGTTGTGAAATATCACAGAATTCTGTCAATTGAAATATCCTGTTGTTGAATTCCAGAGGTTTTCTGATGACGAAGTTTTCACTGATTTGTGTACTCTCACATATTCCTAAGTTGAATTAGATCTTTTTGAATATCCATAGATTTCAGTGGTGGCTGTGAAAAATCGTGAAGGTATTGCCCTGAAAGGCATGGTGAGAAGAGAAAGGGAAAGCAGTCGAGTTAGGAGAAAAGTTGTTTGTCTTGCTTCCCGAAACTGAAATTTCTTTGCTATAAGGGGAGAAATCTGTCTTTATGGTTTTATTGCAGCGTTAAATAAAGCTTATACTCTTTATTTTTCTCTATTACTATGTAATCTTTATTGTGATTACAAAAAAGATGAAGAATTAATGTGGTATTTTAAGAAGCGCTACACGCACCTTTATTCCATACTGATACTAATGAGTTTTTACTCATGCCATGTTAGAAGATCCTGGAACTCTATTTGCCTCAGAAGCAGAGTTGATGATTTGAGGTTCTATCACGCAGAAAAACTACCTTCCTCCATAGATGCAGTGCAAGGTTTAATCCCAGTGATGTGGGATTTAATCTCAGTTATGTGCCCGCTGGAAGTTGTTAGTAGTTCAAAGACCAAAAACTTGGAAACCACCATGTCTTTCAGGGTGGATTTGACCTGGTTTAAAAACTGAGTTGCTGTTGCATGTTAGCCTAGACCTATATTTTTCTAAAACTTGTTAAAAGAAAGAAAACCCAAACCAACCCACCACAAAACCAGCAAACAGGCCTTGAATTTTCCTCTGATCTTTGCACCTGAAGACAGCAGTAAGTTGTCTCCAGGTAGAATTGAGACAAATATTGTCACGATGTTGCTTGCCACTGTTCTCCCTTAATTGTCTGTTGGAAATGAAAACAGTCTAGGTTTGACAGAAAAATAACTGGAAAAAGGTAACATTTGAATTGCAGCCACAGTTTGTTTTCTGAGTCTAAATTTGGTGAAACATAAACACCCTGAATCAAGAAGTATTATTTTCACCATTGGCACCTGAAACATTTTTAATATTCCAGCAGTTTCAATGATATAATTAAACTAAATGAGTTTCTGTGCTTAATGTCCCGTTTAATCATCCAGATAGTAATTTACTGTATTCGAGAAGCAATTCTAAGAGTACAAGTGCTGACTGAACCAGATGGTTCGTTTCCATCTGTACATAGCACATTTGGTACCACCTAGGAAGGCAGAAATGGAAATACAGGCTCTGATGTACCTGAAACCAAAAGAAGCAGCTTCTCTTCTATAGTTCTGCTATACTTCCATCTAAAACGTTTTCTTTCTTTTCGTTCATTAGCAAAGGTTTGCATGCATAGCGTAGCATACGCCATTGCATCAAAAGTC
This sequence comes from Steatornis caripensis, assembly GCA_013398225.1. Lineage (NCBI taxonomy): Eukaryota > Metazoa > Chordata > Aves > Caprimulgiformes > Steatornithidae > Steatornis > Steatornis caripensis. The sequence continues at coordinate 497,815 of VZSC01008266.1, forward strand.
ATCGGCTTAAACAAGACTCTGGTGACACTAAATTTCTTTGCAATGAACATGGGGGTGTAACAACCAACAGATGAAGAGAGCCTGGGTAGCCAAACTGTGACTACTCAACTGTCTCGATTGATGCTNTCATCGGCTTAAACAAGACTGTGGTGACACTAAATTTCTTTGCAATGAACATGTAATGTAACATGAAATGTAACAACCACCAGATGAAGAGAGCCTGGGTAACCAAACTGTGACTACTCAACTGTCTCGATTGATGCTAATGCACCCTTTAAGTCTTGTATAGTTCAAAGTTCAGCGGAACCCATTTTTCCTAAATACAGAAGTTTTCAATATGTCTGGCCTCAGCATTGCACATGTTGAAGTATTTTGGGTTACCACATGATAATAGTTAACATTGTAAAAAATTACCTTATGATGCTTGCTGTTTAAAGCTTTTTTCCCAGGTATTTAGATTAATTTGGTTAAGATGTGAAAAAGTTACATAAAGGAGCTCGCCTAGGGTAGTTCTCACTGAACTGAGACTGTCAGGACATTGCTTTATCCTAACCTAGCTTTTACAAATGCATATTTCTGTCAATGCACAACAAGGATTTGAAACAAAGAAAATTGAGCTTATTCAAGAACAAATAAACAGAAGAAATCTCTTGGTCATGGTGCTTTGTTAAGTTTTGGAAATAAAAAAGCTGGATTAAGGAATCGGGTCAGTTATTGCCTGGAGAAAAATAGTTCTGATTCTGTCTTAATTCCCTGCCAGAAAATATTCCATGCTAGGCTTCTAGCACAGCAGAGCTTTTCAGAGCAGCTAACTTTGAATGTTCCAAATTATTTGGATATGTTGAAATTACTCGTAGATGGCTTTTATGTGGGAAACTCTCTTTTGTTCATAGAGGATATTCTGATGGTTAGTTCACTTTATTATTAACTTCAGCTACCTCTTAATAATTGCGGTGACTAAAACAGTTGTTAAGATACGCAGATAGGGAAGCTTTGTTTGCCACAAGTTTGCTGGAAGTAGCAAAACAGTATAAAACACCCAAACTGGCATGCTCTTGTTTTCCTTTCCTCTTTTTCAGGCCTACTTCCAGTCTATCTTACCAATGGTATTATTAGATTTGGGGGGTTCTGAGCAGTCTCATATTTAGTTGCAATTTTGTCTGAAAAAGTATGTGCTGTAATAGCTTCCTTATCTGTCTAATCTGTTTACTGTTTTCTTGCTAAACTAGGCTTCTTCCTTTTCTATCTTTGAATATTCACAGTTTATCAACTTCAAAGTAAATAACATGTGAAAAAAAGTGCTTCACTAATATTGAAAAATTAGTCTTGAGAGGGAAAGAAGTCATCAGAATTTTTCAACACGAAGTTGAAATACATGCTTGGCATGCAGATTACATGAAAAACATGCGTTCATTCCAGAATTCCATTTATGTAACAATAGCTGATTGAAGTCGTAGAGCCCATTTCTTTATTCAGGCTCATATAATTAGAATACCATTTAAATGGTGAAATTGCCGGAGCTAGGTTGGAAGGAGGTTCAGCTCTTTAGTTTAGCTTAGGTGCTGGAGAATTTTTCCTATGGTACGTATAGAACATAATCTGATGATAAATTAGCACCTGCTCCAAAACATGCTTTTGTGTGCACCTTAACAGTTTTGAATTATGTTTTACAAGACTAATGTCAAGAAAACGTTCAGAAAGGCCTTTGAAGTTAAGACATTTTCGCCCTTTCCAGGTGCGCAGACGTAGGAGTTGAAATCTGGTCGGTGCAGGTTCTCTTAATAGGGCTGGCTTGGAAATACGGGTGTACGTGCCATTTTTTGGAGGGTATTTCTACCCACCTTTATAGTCCAATACAGAAGAAGATTACTTCAAAACAAAACACAGGAATACTAAAAGAAAGTTCTTAATTAGAATATATTTTAAATGGTGTTACATCTTAAAGGAGGTTCCTCTAAATTTCTGAGTTAAATTTCAGACATTCTTTGTTTTGTCTGAACCAGTACAATCAAGGCTATTCTGGCTTTTAAAGATCTTTTCTGTTCCTTTAGGCTTGAATGTAACTTGTTTTTTGTTGTTTGGGTGGCAGTCCTAATTCGTATGTTTGTGATGTTTTGCTCTATCTTATGAAAACAAGCAAATGACTTTTTAAGGAATCGGAGTTTCTCTCTCAGAAGGCTATAGTAACAGTTCTCAATGCACTGGGAAGGTCTGTTGCCTTTTTTTTTTTTTTTAAAGTGTATCTGCCCATTAGTGTGTTTTTTGTTTTTATTTGACTTATTTCTGCTGAAATTTTCTTAGTGTACTGATGAGACATTGATGCTCTCAAATTAGACTTAGTGTTGACAGATGTTCTCTCTGTTCTGTGTTTGTTTTCCTTTTCAGAACATGAGAGGTTTTGATTAGAGAAAGATATTTTGATTATAAATAGATAGTTGCATTGCTTAGTATGCTCGAGGACAGCAACTGGATTGAAAATGGGATTTTTTTTAAAAAATGGGTTGCAGGTGTGTGTATATATATACAAATATCGATCTACTTGTGGACACAAGTCCGTATGTTTCCTTTTTTTGGCTTTTGAGGTAACTCAATAAAATGAATATAAGTAGCTGAGGATGAGCCCAATAAAATATTTTCTTAAAAGGGAGGGGAGAAAGAATCTTTCTATGCCATTCAAGTTCAGTAGATTTGAATGCCCAATAGGATTCTCCATGAGAAATTAATCATATTCCCCATTTGCTCAATGCAGCAGGCTTACACAATTCAGTTGGTTAAAAGCCCTTTTGAAGGAGTTTGCAGAAAGCGTGTTTGAAGATTTCTTTTCTTTTTTGCTGCGGCTTCAGGCGTGCCCTGCTGCGGTACATCTCAGAACTACAGGCATCAGTGACTGACTTCAGTCTTAAAATATTGAGTCGGTAGTTAATGATAGTGGTGGGTAAGTGACAGGGGCAAGATGGTTGAGAATAAACATACCAGAATTTTTACCTCGTTAGCCACAGAATTGATTAGAACAAGTCGGTTAACGGCTACCTAATCCGTGCTGTTACAGAATGTTGCTGTTACAGTGATGTTGCCTTAAGGAAGATAAATGGAGAACCTTACATTTGTGGCAAACCTGATAATTAATCGTAAAGCAGTACAATGTACATTTTGAAGTGAGATGAGGATCTAAGGAACAATAGATTAAAACCTAGCAAAGAATAGCAATTTGTCACAAACACTGCAGTGACAAGGCAGGCAGTAAAGTCAGTGTTATAAGCAGTAGAATTGGTTTATTACCACAGTGGGCAAACTGTTTAGTTGACTTAAAGACTCTTAAACCAACAAATAGCTTCAGAAGAAGAGTGAAAATTCTTTCTCTCTCGATGCTCTTCTTGCCCCACCACCCTCCCCACCACCCCCCAAAGGAAAATGTAATTACTGGACTATGTTCTGATTCCAGCTGCTCTCATTCTTCTGATGTCCCGCAGCTGCGAGTCCAGAATAGTGACTGGTCTTAAAATATAATTTATTTAAGACCATAGCACCTAGGATTAAAAACAATTGTTAAATAAAAAAGTAGTTTCTGAGGATGCTCTAGTTAACCATGTTAACCATGTCCATAGTTCCCTTGGAGGTGTAATACGTGATTGTCTTTTTTGTATAAAATGATTTTTTCTCAAGGCTGACAGTTGTGTGTTACAGTCTCTTCTCGGAGTTTCCAAACTACTTCCTTCTTCAAATACAGGAAAGAGTGCTTAAGAAAACCCAAACCCAGTAGACTTTCAATCCTAGCTTGCTCTGTCAACTTTGTTTTAAGAAATGATTGTTTTTCCTCTGTGTTCTCACAGAGGCTTACACTTAATAGACACAACATAATTTTCTACTACTAAAGGACAAAATAGAAAGTCTATTTCAATGAATAGCTCTATCTGTCTATCAGTAGTTTCTGGTAATTATGTATTTGTTTTCCATCTGTTTCATGGGAGCACTACTGATCTGCTTTATATCTTTTAAAATTCACTACCTGCTAAGGATATCTCTCTTTAAACATTTTAAATACTACTTCAGTAATGAACTTTTTAGATTAAGACTTTGTCACCATATGAAACGACAAATTAGTCACAATTTGATCCCATCCTTGGCACCTTCATTCCTATGCTTCAGTGACAGTTAAACTTTTAGTAACTGACCTTAAATACATGTCATAACACTGGGTTGTTCTTCAATTTCAAACTTTTTTAAGAGATAGCCAGTGTCCAATTGTGCAGACTGATCTTTTGCTGATCTTCTGTTATAAAATTTCTCGAAAATGTAAATCGGAATCCTTTTGATCGTTTCTAGGGGTTTCTATTTGTGTTTCCACAACTCATAGCAAAAGGTTTTGGAGAGGCTATGCACCTAACGTTTGGTTCGATATAGGAATAAGAGCTGTAAATAAACAATTTCTATGCAATACAGCATGACGCATTTCTCAAAGCACATTTACTTAATATAATTATAAAATTACCTAGTTAAACAATCAAAAAAACTTCACTGAAAAACTTAATGTAGATTTTGATTTGATTTAGAATAATAGAAATCTTTCATACTGAAGTTTCACTTTCTGTAATAGTATTCCATGTACAGTCAGTGTAATCTTGAATCTGAAAAAATATTTATTTTCAGAGTTACAAGAATTAACTGTGTGACGCTAAACTATTATCTTCCAAGTTTATGTAAACTTGGTTAGTGACAACCTTTCTCTTAAAAAGGCAATCTGGTGTGTGTGGTTAATGGATGTGCACCCCAAGATCTGCAGTGAAGCATCCATTCATAAGTTGAGAAAAATATACAACGATAGGGATTATTTTTGGTATGTAATTATATTGGCATCGATACAGATTTTAAAATCGCAACTTATCTCTCTCAGTACTATAGTAAAAGCCTAGCATAAAATATTTAGTTGTTGTTCTTTTAATTTTTTTAGCTATATATAACTTATATTGCTTATCTTCAGGTACTCACGTCATGGAAGGCTCTGGACGAATGCTAGTAACTGCTGTGGGTGTGAATTCTCAGACGGGCATTATCTTTACTCTGCTAGGTGCTGGAGGAGAAGAAGAAGAAAAGAAAGATAAGAAAGGTAAATTTCACAACACATAAGGATGCTCCGAAGAAAGCTCTTGGGCTTTGTGTAGCCGGAGCTCTCCTCAATTCTTGAGAAATAAATACAGTTTTCAAAACTTCCTTTTTTTGTACACATTTTTGTCATTGCATGTCACACAGAAAAACAGCAAAAGCTGTTAACCAATAAATACATTGGATAACAAGATGTTTTTCCAGTGTGAAATTGCAGACTCAGTCTATAATTCAATGCAAGGGCATAATCCCATCGCCGTATCTTCTTTACATAAATCCATACCCACCTAAAATTTGCTAAGGTTTTGTTCTTGTGCATTTACATTTATGTAATTTTTTTCTCAGAAAAAAATACTTGGCTATGGAAACAGTGTCTGTCTTTCCGCTTCGAAAGTGAAATAAAGATAAGATGTGGCTTTTTGCTAGCCTAGTCGTTTAATGTCAGTGACTGACTTTGGAGGCATTTTAATTTCTTAAGGAGTAAAGGTCAAACTAAGAATAGTGAAAGAGAAGAAAGTAGCAGTACGTGCTAACAGAGAGTTTAACTTTGATGTCCCGTATCAGTATATGAAATCAAGAAGTCTCCTTAAACTTTTCACCTTATTATAGTGTGATGTCGTAAGCAAATGCTAATTTGTGGGTTGCACGCTAAGCAAAAACATGATTTAATGTGTGTCCTTTCCATTTTTTGTTCATACAGTCCTCTAAATTGTTCAAGTCTACTTTCAGAATTTTCAAGTTTGTTCTAAGAGTATTTATCTTTCAGACATAATTAAGGCCAATTAATATGGGGGTTTTAGACATTTCCACTCCTTTTAGTGATTTTTCACTATTAATAAAAGAGAGCAGCTATAGCTTTACTGAACATTTTACGTAGTATTTCTCAGGTAGTGTGAGTCCACCTTTTTTTCATTTCCATCCTTTCCATTTGAAGCGGCAGATAGGAAGACCAAATTCAAATGGTTTTCATGACCTACAGTTTCCATTTCTGAACACGTTCAGCAAGTGGTTGCACTTGACTCCGTTGTTTCTATGAAGGAAATCCCTTTTTACTTGGTGAAAGACTTTAAGAAATGTTTACCATTTTGTTTCTACGCAGGAATGTGCAATACCTGCTAGGCATGGTAAGTTCTAGGAACATTAAAAAGAGAAAGACTGAAAGTTCCCAGAGTAAAACTTTTTCATGTCAGACTAGTTTTAAACAGTATCTTAGAGTCTAATCTTGCATCATGAAGAGAAAGACTCCTAGGCACAGATCTTTCGAGATCTGGCAGCATCTGTTTTGGCAGTGTCTAAGGATGTTGTAGGTGAGAAGGAGTAACGTCAGTACCTGTTTGAAAGCGACAGCTGGCTGCCCGGAGGTCCTTTGTTTAACTGGGTTGGCCTCTCAGTATATTAATTTTCTCAGGACACTGGTGGTTCTCTCATGTTTTATTGTGGATAGCCTTGAAAGACAGGGAAAGAGAAGTCTGAGACAGCAGAATGATGCACGGCACTGTGGTCATAACTTACTACTCAGTGACAGAGATACTTACAGAGACTTGTAAGAACTTGTTACACAGATGCTGAATCTAATCGGATACCGAGAAAATGCCTTCACGTTTTCTAATGTTGCTAGCAGCTTTGTGCTGGTTCAGAGGAGTGCCTGGGCCGAGCTGGTTGCAGATTGAGGCCCAAACTCAAATAATGTACTCTTATATATAGACCTGCAATTCTCCAAAATCCTGCCAATCATAAAAGTTTGTTTCAGTCTCATGTGGGTGTATGCTTTTATCGTTCATTAACGTTTTGTAAAAATCATCATACAGGTGTGAAACAGGAGGATGGACATCAGCTTCCAGGTAGAGTAAGAATTGTACCGCGTCAAATGAAAGGATGAGGCTTTTAGCCAGCAAGCTTTGGTGCAAATCAGGGTCGAGCTAATGATTAAAATAACTGCCTTTGAATCAGTCCAGTTAAATTAAATAATAAATTCAAATCAACAGGCTTTTTCGTGGCAAACGTTTAAGTGTGCGTGCGTTGTTGGCGTTTCAAATCTTAATGTTAAGCTTGAGTAATCAGTTATTCTCCGGAAGCAAATTACAGTATATGTTGAAATGCGTGATTTGCTGATAGCAGTTCATGCTGTGCTGGTTAGTATAAGTATCCAAATGGAATGAAAAATAAGCATGAGTAACCAAAACAGTTTAAGTTATTACCACGAGAGTAATCAAATTTGCAATTGAAATTTTTATGAATGTAGTTACACAGGGAGTGTTTTTAAATCCTATTTACTGTTTATTTTCTTCTCCCAATTTACCGTTTGTAAACAAAACATGGCCATTTTTGTTGAATAGCAAACCAGTACAGTGTGAAACAGTCACTATGGGTCAAGTACTGAGGAAGTTCAAGGGTCTCGATCAGGATTCGTTGTAGGACTTCTGTGTTCTATTGTGAGCAGTTAACCAACAGAAACAAAACAGAACTTTATCTGTTATTTGTAGAGACAGTTGTAGAGGCAATTATGTAATGTCTGTTATTTGGATTTAAAATGACTCATTATCCTCCTCAAGACTGTATTTGCCATTTCTACATACAATACTGAAAAGTTTCATGTTTCTACTCAGATCAAGGTGCCTATTAACTAGGTTATGGCGGGACACAGATTGAGCCCGTGTTAGACTGGAATGTATCAGCAACAATACAGCATAATATGCAACATTACATAAAATACAAAATATGTAATGTTGTATATACTCTGTAGTACGCTGTCTGTTCTAAAACTACCCATGCATTGCATAAATTCATTAACTCAAGGGAAATATTTCAACCATTTCAATATTTGCATAACGTTAAATTAAAGTAAAAAAAATTACACATAAATGGACCAAAGAAACGTACATAGTACCGTGTGCGTTGTACTGTGTTCCCACCAAGTCTGTTAGCTTTGTTAAATGTATTTCATATTTATTTACTTTATTATTATTATTATTATTATTCCACGTATGAGGTTTTGCCTTACTTTGTAACACCTTTGTAATGACATTTTGCTTTTGAAAGTTATGTTAATTAATTTTTAAAATGTTTATTTTGGAGAAAACAAAGTCGTAGTATTCCACAAGTGGTTTTTTGTTTGTTTTGTCATGTGCGTTTGTTCATGTTGTTGTTGTTGTTGTTGTTATTACTGTTATTTATTTTTTTTATCCATTATTACTCAGTAGATTCTTCCCATCCCTCCTCCCACCCTCCTTCAGCTACAGATGGTGCAGCAGGTGCAATTGCCACTGATAATGCAAATGCCAGCTTAGTCAATGGTACGTCAAGAACACCTAGCTTATTTTATTTGATAGATTTCTCTCCTAACTTATATATAAGATCCCCTCTTGCTTTTATGAACTGCACAGATGTACGTGCATGTGATTACCCTGAGAGATCCTACTCTGTAAACTCTATAGGAGCTTATAAGAGTTGCCACAGAGATGCTGCGACTTACTTTATTTACACAGAATTAAGCATGGCAGAGGAAGAAGTAGGAATTACGATCTATTTGCCATTAATTAAAACTGTGATTAAAAGGACAGTTAAGTAAGGATAGTTTCAAAATTTTGAGTTGTCTTTACATTAAGATTCATTATAAAGCTCTTTACGCGTTTGAGAGCAGAGATCTGAAGAACACCGTGATAAATGGTTTACGTCATCTTTTCTTCTGATGTGGCGCTCTCATAAGTATTCATATAGTCTTCATGTAGTTCTGAGAAAGAGTGCTGGGGTCAGGAATCTGGCTCAATTTCAACTAACGGTGCTTTAGGAATAACTTTTGTTGCTTTAAGCATCTTTTTTGGAAGAGACTGACTGAAAAGTGACGTTTGTGGGTGTTTGTGTATGCCCTTAGATGGTGATCATCTAATGAGACTGCCTGTTTTTACTAAGAAGAAAGAAAAAAAAAATATTCCTGTGGTCAATTTTGACTGTCTCTTTGTACAGATTCTTGACCCCACTTCTTAGCATGCAGATATTTCAGTATACCTTCTAACAGTCTAATTCCAGTATTAAATGGAATGGGTCGATATTAGTCTAGGCATCAGCTGTATTTTTCTGATAATCACATACCATAGTCTTTATCAGCCACAGGAACCTTTCGCTCTTGTACAGCACCAATAATACTGACAAAAGTAATTCTACTTTTCATCTTTTTGGTGAGAGAATTTTTTCTCCGTGCAGGTCAGTAGTTGTTGCGTTACACATGTGAAACTAGAATTTCTGACATAGCAATACCAAGTACTAAGATTCGCTAGTGTAATGTCTTATTTAAAGCAATTCCACAGGAAATCTTTGAGCCTATGTTTAAATAATGTTATTATAATCTAAAAGAAACATAAAACCAGATTTACAATTTTACTCCTGCACATTCTAAGTTTGCTGGAAAACTAGGATTTACAATCCCTACATCTCGCTGTGCGACAGAATCCTCTATCACCCTGGTTCCAACACCCCAATTTCAGATTCCTTAGAGACCAAGAACCAGGAAATGAACAATGAGTATTTCATTCTCCATTCTTTACGCTCTATAATTCTACTCTGGTTTGCGTAAAACAAACATACGCATATGACAAAGTCTTACCGGATATCCTCCTTCAATCCCACTGCAGACTGCAGTATTACATTTATGCTCAGTCCTGTAAGTTGCTGAGTATTAAGTTAAACATCTGCTTAAGTGCTTTGCTGGATGAGAACCACGGCTCAGCAAGATGCAGAAGTGAGTCCTAAATCGTTCTGACCTGGTGTCTCTCTTCGCAAGTTTTAGTTGCATGGTAGATACCTGTCGTGTTTGGTCTTAATGCCTGAACTTAATACAGAAATTGAGTGCCAAGGGCTGTTGTGTCAGTGTCTTAAGTAAGTATATGATTTCCCATCGTCTTGTCTCCCATCAGAAACAGTAGTTACTGTCCCTGTTTATCTTGGATTTGAGGGATACATACCCAATTCTTTTCAGTGAATGAAATGTAAGAGTCTTCTTTTTGTGCAACCGAATATGTTTTTGCTTTTAACTCTGCTGAGGTGAGGTGGTTGAATCAATTCTGCAGATCTGTGATCAAGATGGAAAGGACATCCTTTCCACAATTCGACTTGTCTGGCATTGTGTTCAGAGGAGAATCGAGACTTGGCAAGCAGAGTTAGATGCGAGTGCTTTGAAATTGTCTGGGAAATTGCCAAAGTCCGATTGCTGTTTATACTTTACATTTTTCTAGTCAGCAGTGACGATGAGTTAGAGAATACTTAAAATGTAGATGTGTTTCAGAGGGGAGAAAGGAAGGAAAAAAATACGTTCTCAAGCAAGCGGACCAAGTCCATGTAGACATTTTTTCGGTCTGGATGAAATGAATTTTTCTTGTCTGAGAAGTCTCCCTGAGATGTGACTGGAAACAAGCATTTTTACCAAAAGCCTAATACCTCTGTGTAGAAAATACCTTCAAATAAGAAAAAAAAATTATATACTTGAATAAGTATTTAGCTCAGGCAATGCTATTGCTTGTTACTTGAAAATCAGCTCATTACCATTTCAAATAAAATAGTTATTGTCTTAGTTGTCAGTATACGTTTGACACAAAAGAAGTGCTTTGTTTTCAGTCAATGAGCTTATAGTGACAAATTCATATAGGTTTGTGACATGACCTGTTTGTTATCTGCTGTATCAAAGGAACTATTATAAATTCTATTGGATTCTACTAGTTGACAGTAAAATACATAGTTGTTTAGTGGTCTCTTTGTTAAAACTATGAGCAATATGTTCAGTTTCTAAAAGGTTATGAGTTAAGGTTATGAGCAGATCAGGAAATTTTACGGAAAGGTAGTAATTAATGAAAATTTGTCTAATTTTAAAATACTGTATTTAGGAAAGCTAAAAGTTTTTAAAGACAGCATGGGAAGCAGCAATCACGGGATTACGGGTTTTACACCAAACCTGATTTCCTTAGAGAAAGGAGTACTTATCGTTGCCTGCTAGAGCACTACCCAGTTCCTAAATCAGGATTTCCGTATTGGGTTGTTGGGCTTCTTTTGGCGTTTGGTACTCAGAGAATTTGTTACTTCAAATTATATTCTGGTATAGAAACGCCATACCAGACTCACAGAAATGTCTCAGCTGAAATACTTAACAGGTACTGTTAATGCTGTCAGTTGCGGCATATGTACACTATTAATTCCTGTAAAGCGATTTGCAGTTGTAATGTATTTATGAATATACTTCTGAATTGGAAGCGAAGTTATTTAGTGAGCGCATAGAAGAATTATATGAAGCTTGCTGTTTGATACAGTGGAATCAGACCTGTTCTCTTGTAGTTAACCTGTGTTTTACTAGTGCATTGGCTCTGATATCACACTGCATGAAAGAATTCCTGATGATCACTAGTGTCACTTTCCCCCCCATGTGTAGAATTGCAATGTGCATCTGTTCTTACTAGCTGCAGAATATAACTGATTTGGCACGAAGAGGGCTATAACTCATTTCTATTGCAAGATGAGACATTTTGGAAAATCAGTAGGGTAATTTATAGTTTTTTGCTCCGTCACAGCACATGAGGAAATAACTCAACTAGCTTCTTCAATTGATTCCAAGCAGTCCCTCCATTGAACAAATGATTTCTAATGGCAGTGATAGGTCTTTGTTACTCTGTCTCATTGACTTTTTGTAAAGGGCTAGGAGAGGTAAAGGGTATATATAAAAAAGGTATATATATATATTAAAAGATTATCAAAATATTAAGAAATACTCATGCTTTTAATGTTTCCGAACAATGCACAAAGGTCAGAAAGACAGAGTAGTACTAGCACTAACTGAAAGGAGGAAGGATTTCTCAGCAGTAGTGATTCTGTCATCTTAATTCATTTCTTTATTCATAATTTATAGCCAAGTGCAGGCTTAAAATTATTTGGAACAGGAGGAACTAAGTCCTTTACAGCATTCTTTTCTTTATCATACTTACCTAAATTACCTATTCTTTGTTCTTCTACCTAAATAATTGGAATATAACTAGCTGTGATGGCTTCCTGTCCCCGTTCCTCAATAACCTAACGTGCAGTAGCTGCTGAGCTTAAGAATATATTTATTAAACACCTATGTTTACATTGTTAACTGTTGTCCATTTTGCGTACTGGTATTTTTACATAGCCAGGGCAGATGAATTGTTACTGTAATTCATAACGATAATTGCGATAGCCCAATTAAATAGCAAACGTATATCATAAAGTTAAATACTTTGATTTACACAGAAAACCAGCGTATTTTGTGTGTGCCAGTTACGAAAGTTGTGGGTTTGTGTTTGTTTGTTGGGTTTTTTTAAGTTGAAGAATCTTCAGTTATGCTGCTTTAAGGTTTCGAATTGTATTCTGAAAAAGGAACTATGGAGCGGGACATAGAGCAGACTGTCTGCTCTAAATTAGTGTTTTCCCATCCTTAAGGAAGGGTTCCTAGCCTCTAGACAGAAATCAGTATCTCGGGAGATGTTCTATGTCTTTCACTAACTTTAGTAAAAATCATTCTGAGCCAAATAGCCATTAGGCAAATAGCAAGTCCAACTATGCATTGTATGCAAAAATTTTAAAGCAGATTTCACAATGAAAATGAACTTGGTTTTGTTCAGTTTCATACATCTATGTCTCATGGCAAAACGTAACTCTTTGGAAGGTAGATGCTGCTTTTTTAGAAGTCGCGTTATAGCGAAGGTGGGAGTAGAGTTAGAAATCGAGACAAGCAGTTGATGCTGAATGGTTCACTTCAGAATACTTAAGTACTCCATCTGAGTACTGAGATGATTATATGTAGCGAAAGATCTTGTCCTTTACTGTAAGTCTGTGCTTCTGAATTTCTCCATAGCCTATTAGTAAGAGGTGAAATGTGATAAATTTATGACTGATTTGGCCATTTTTGCCGTTTCTGAGAGGGAAGTTTTGAGTGATCTCCCAATTACTGAAAATAAAAACATGCAAGAAATGCATCTTAGCCTTTTGATTTTGCTACTATTTGTTCACAGCATAGAGTGAAAAAATTAATACGTGTGTTGAAGCGTAATTTCTACTGCTCTGTTGTACATGTAAGTACCAGCTGTATTATTGCAGGAAGTCGAGAGAGCAGGACTTAACTGCTGTCATATTTTTTTTATAAACTCCAATGATACATTGCTTGTTAGAATGTGTCAAAAATCCCATAAAGGTGTTTTAACTATTACCTTTTCTTAGCATTATTTTTTTATTGTGCATTAATTATACGTAACTACAACAAGACAATGTCATCCATTCTGAATGTAATATTTATAAAACTCCAGCAGTATTTTCTGCAAGATAAATTCACATGTCACTGTGAAAGTTTCATAAGAGATCCCACCAAAATATTTTGAATACATTTGAAATTGTTTACTGGTTATTCTGACTACCAAAGTTTTGTATGCTCTAATTTGTATTTTGCCATTTTTATTTCATACACACTTTAAAATGGTATGTTTTCAGTTAAAAAAAACCCCAAAACCAAAACAAATAAAGACTTTGGTATAGCGAAGACTATGTGTAGCTAAAATACCAAATTGGAACCTACAGATGCATTGGAAAATCTTTCTTTAGGATAAATCTGAATACAGGATCATCACTTGGCACTCGTATTTACAGGGGTTACTTGCTAAATAGTACAACCAAGTGAAGAAGATGGAATTTTAAAATAATGTCTGATTTAGATGTTTATTTATTTATATTAATTGACATTATTATTCATATTTTTCCTAATTTACTAAAATAATGTATTTTAATTCTAGAATGTTCTATACTAACATGTGCCAGAATTATGCCTGTGGTTGTTTTAGGTCCCAGCTCTCTGAAATTTCAGTTCAGGAATATTTTTCAAATTCTACTTTCTTTTTATTAGTTTCACCCTCTTAATTTATGCATTTTCCTCAAAAATGTGTTCTGCTATTTAGTGTTTTATATGTTACAACATTGAACTTGACTGCGGTCCCTTGAATGTGTCCAGCTAAGTTGTCCATGCTTCTAAGTAAACGTATGATAACAATGGCTACCGATCATAAATAAGTATCTGTAACATGCTCATTACTTTTGTCTGCCCTTTTTATTTAAATTCCCATTTTCATGTTCTGTCTTCGGTGAAGATTGTTTACTGTCTGTTGTCTGTTGAAATTTTTCATCATATAGGCAAAATGCAGGATGGGAATATGGAGAACAGCCAGAACAAAGGTAATCTTCTTTCATATTAAGGAGGTTGTGGTATTTCTTTTTTTTTTTTTCAGCATGTAGTTAAATTCTGTTAAAAAATGAAATGAAAATTTGTGATTTGTGCCTGCGTGTAAAAACGGACCTACTGTTTAAACGGAATAGTAAAAAAACCCCAAACAGCCAATCCAACAAAGAAACCTGCCAAAGAAGTTGGCACTTATAGAATTTTCACTTATCAGATATTTAGCGTAGGAGAAGATCAGTATTTCTAAGAAGCTATTTATGGGTGATACTTTCATGTCACAAAGTTCATCATAATTTTTCTTGTGCAAGTTATGTATGCTGTGTTTTGTTAGTGAATTACCAACCCTATTTTTGATATGTCACATCGTCTTTGGTGTTAACGGCATTGTACAGACACGTTTATATTTGCAGGGAGAAAGTAAAGCAATAACAAAAGGAAACTTTAAAGCCAATAGGTTATTTAGCAATGTAGAATTGTATTAGATGGATAAATAACAGGAAGATTAAGAGTCTTAGGAGTTTCTTATTTAACGTACACTCTCGGGAAGAAATTGAGGTAAATATTTTGCTTTCTCTGAAGCAAAGTCATGGATCCCTTTTTGTTATATGAGACACATCTATCACGATTTCTTTGGATTATGCCAAATAAGTAAATTAAATGATAACTTTCTCTTATCAGATAGTTCTAAAGATTGCACAGGTGGTGGATCAGAAACTGAATAGATAAACTCAGTTGTTAATTGTACAAAACTGTTAAATGAGTAAGTTTTAAGGTTAGGTAGGTGACTTAGATTTCCAGGTCAAATAAGCGTGGTTTTGTACAATCTGTTCACGAATGTCAAAGCAAAGTTGTTTCATCTCATTCGGTTTAATTTACTTATGTCTGTGTTCAGTACAAAACAGACACATACACATATATAAACTGGAATGTCATTGCTTTGAGAAAACACGTCTTTCTCTTTGATACTAAATCAAAGTTTCCTTATGTAAGCATTAGCATTCTTTCCAGAAAGGACAGTTTAGCTTTTAAATTATGTGTGCTTTTTATGGGAGAATGATAATGGTATCACCATCTGACCTGATGGTTAAATTACTTGAACAATGAACGCTCAGGAAACGTTTTAGTTCTGGTATTGTCTAGAATAGTGGTTCGCAAAGCGTGGTCCACTGGTCGCTGAGGTGCCCATGCAGTCGAGAGACGTGGTAAACGGATCATCTGCGGAACCGCGTTGCCTTTAAATGTTTTCGTTAAAAGTGTGATTGTAAGGATGCATTATAATCCATGAGACATACCAAAATTTAAAGGTATGTAGACCGTCTATGTGCCAAAGCATTTGACATCTGCTATTCTAGGAAATCCTACGCTGCTGATGCGCTGTCACTTGCCAAGTAATTTGCAAGACATTAAGTGGTATATATGTGTATAACACAGACTGTCATTGGCGGTTTAATAAATAAATAAATAAATAAAATCAGTGGTTTTCATGGTACTTGACAAACAGCACATCACATATCCCCATGTATATGGAGCGCACATGGGTACGCTTGTACATTTCTGCCCCTGCAGAACCCCACTGGGTCTCACGGGGCATCTGTCTGCCGTGGGAGTGAAGTGCAATTCTGTGCGTAATTACAATCATCCGTGTTGCAATGAGCCCCTGCCACGGGTATTGCTGGTTGAATTCAGTAAGTATCAACAGTAAGATAAAAAGAATGAAGGAACAGTTTTGGAGTAACATTTTTGTTCTGCATTATTAGCCAAGCAGCAGGATGGGGCTGCTGCCATGGAGATGCAGCCGCTGAAGAGTGCGGAAGGGGGAGAGGGAGATGACAAAGACAAGAAGAAATCCAACATGCACAAGAAAGAAAAATCTGTTCTTCAGGGAAAGCTGACGAAGCTGGCAGTCCAGATAGGCAAAGCAGGTATGACTGGATAACGGACTGTATAGCAGTGTGTTATACTAGCAACACAGGGCTTTAAAACAAATGATTCTTTAAAGGGATAGGCCTTTTTTCCTGCAATGTTTAGAAACAGCTCATCATAATACTGTTCCAAGGATAGTATGTGGTATCGAAGATCTTTTGTCCTTTTAAAACCCAGCTCTGACTGTCAAGAAACTGGAAGCTTTGGACAACTTGAATTGTAATGAATATTTGAATCGAAATGAAATGTAGCTTTTCTCATAGGCAGTATTCCCAAGTGCAGTAATTACATATTTAATTTCCTCTCCCCTTGGAACTTCAGAGTGCGCAGTTTCAGAATCTCTCGTATCATCTCAAAATATCACTCACACCGTATTTCCCTCTTACGGATTCTGTTCTCTCTTAATACCCACCCTCCTGCCTTCTACCCAAATACGACACATCTCTTGACTCTTGTATCCAGTACCATCCGGCCCCTACCGTTATAAGTAGCACTTCTTCTCCAACATGCAGGTAGAAAGTGAAAATCTTTTATAATGACATAACGTTCATTAGGTTCATTTTTCTACTGGTATTAAAGAGGTCTTGATCTGTCCCATTCCTTGGCTGAGGCCCGACAGCAGATTCCTAACTTTACCTCTGTTCAATCTCATTTATCCTCCTTTACCAGTCTCATTTTTACCCCTGCTGTTCCTTATCATTCTTTCATGAGTTCATTACACTTAGTTGGTCACATAACCCCGTGGTGCCACTTCTGTTTCCTTGCCTGAACAGTGCATGACTCAGAATCTGTGGTTGTCATCTCTTTAACATCCAGTTCCATGCTTTGCCCAGTTTCATATTCCTCAAGCTTCTCTGCTTTGTTGCTAGTTGCACAACAGTATGCGTTGATACAAAAACACTTCATTTCTCGTGATCATTAATTTCTTAGATTAAGTACCTTTCTGCATTGCCTTCTGATTATTACTCTCTCTGGTATTTCAGCAGACACGTGACTATCGCTTTTAAAGTAATTGTATAGGGACTTCTTACCATAATGTCGCAAGTAATATGAATTAAATTAATTAATCGTTGCCTCATTTTGGGATTTTTTTTTTTGTCATTGGGCAATTTATAGGGATGTCGTGCATTGTCATGAGTATTTGCCCGTACGGTATTTTAATGAATTTTCCTTTATCCTCTGGAATTTAGCCATCTCCTTGACTCATCTGTTTCCTGTCAACCTTAGCATCCTTCAGCTTACCAACTTTTTTTTTTTTTAACTTCAGTCAAGGCATGAAATTCACAGCATTTCCATTCTCCTGTATGATCTCATTAGAGATAAATTAATTTATGTTGAAAAGCAGGCTTAGCTGCTTCATAGAAACATGCCAAAGAGCAGTAATCGTAGCAAGGCAAAATAGATGTTCTAATGGAGTTTTTATTTGTGTACTCAAATCCAGGGACAAAATTGTGGAGGATTTCCTACCTTAGCAAAGTCTGTGACACTGGGAGAGCATTTTAAGTCCCTGGGATCTTTTCTGAATTCTGTGAAACATTTATTAGCGTCCCTTGTGCTATACTGTCAGCTGTACCTCTTCTGAGCCTCTCCTCATGAACACGTGCACTGTTTGCATGTGTCCCTTTGAAAACGGAAATGTTGGAAACACCAATATTTCTCACATTTTCAAGAAAAACAACTAAGAACTGTGCTGGGGACGAATCTGCGGTATTACTTCATTGCATTCAGCCAGACACACCACTAGGGCTTTTCTAAAATATTTCTTATGGCAACATAAACTACAGGAGACTCCTTTTCTCAAGCCTCTTAAGATAAGCTTATTTAAAAGAAAGATGTGTGTTTAAATATGGATAGACTAGTAATTTGTAAAAGGTGGAGGTTAACGGGACAGATAAATGTTGTACCAGGCAATGTAATGTACTAAATTGAAAGAACTTAGCTTAAGCAACAGCAGAACTCATTTTGAACTAGACCGACTGAGAAGTTTTGAAGGCAGCAGTAAGGTGGTGCTTAAAAACTAATGCGGTATGATTCGGTTATTCTGTAGAATTTGGTGAATGTACGGCTCTTGTAGTGTTATAGTAATGTTTTTTCTGTATTATAAAACTTACCATCATTACTCGTACTGGAGAAAAATGTCATGTAGAATAAGAAAATAATTTCGTATCAGATTCAAATGTGAATTTCTAATTGCACATGGTTTTGATTGTGTTTTGCTTTATAGTAATTGCTTATTTCTACTTTCAGGTTTGGTGATGTCTGCCATCACCGTAATCATTTTGGTACTATATTTTGCCATTGACACATTTGTGGTCAACAAGAAACAGTGGTTGCCGGAGTGCACTCCTGTCTATGTTCAGTATTTTGTTAAATTCTTCATTATTGGTGTTACTGTACTTGTGGTTGCTGTTCCTGAGGGACTTCCACTTGCTGTCACTATTTCTCTGGCTTATTCTGTAAAGGTAAGAAACATAAAAAATAATTATGGCAGAGAAATGCTGTTCAGTTGAATTTGCTAGTAAGTTATTCTTCAGGTTTTATCAGATGTGATGGAAGGTTGGCCTGTAAACTGACGTGCACAAAATATTGGGAGTGAAATTTCTTTAAAGTGAAACTTTGCTTCATGTTAAAAGTAGTTCTGACAAAAATGCAGATACATATGTATTCTAGTGCATATCTTTAAAACTACACAGTGCAGGAATATCGAACAACTGAAATACCTACTTAGTTTGCGAGGCTAACAGGAACTTATTGAGCAGCATTTACTATGAGAATAGTCCAGCCTTTGGGTATAGAATAACTTTGCCTTCAAATTTTCTTGTGCAATAGTACAAAGTTTTTACATGGATTTGAAGTCTTCGGGAACATTTTTCAAAGAAATAAGCGTTTCACTGGAGCTTTCTTGTACTTTTCTTAAAGTACGACTGCAGTTGTTTGCAGCCAATGTAAATTATTCCATTAGGAAATTAAAGAGGATTAAAATCCTGGGCTTACGGATTACTCCATTGTCTATCTAGGAGTTTTCTCCGATTGCTTTAGCAATTTAGTCAGATGGGCCTTATTTAAACATTCTGGGAATCTTAGCTGAAGATTTTGTAAAGTGTATTTCCACGGAATGTGTAAACAAATTAACATATGAACACTAGGAAGGAATAGCTTGATTTATATGTAGCCAAACATCATTATTATTAGGAAAAAAGAGTGCATCTCAAGCATGGGATTTTGCTAATAAAGACTGTAGCTGCTTTTTAAGTATTTTCCCGTTCTCCTTATGTCCTTCATCTGACACGTGTGTATCTATATTTGCAGTATCAAACTGCAATACAGCTTTGTGTACAACTGTTGTGCCCTGTCAGTATAAGCGTCTGAAAGTAAGGGTCGGGTGGTTGGGCACGTATAAACAAGGATCCCATGTATTTCCAGGATGACTGCATCTTGTGAAAAATACGCACTGTGGAATGGAGTACTCTGGTGGCTTTTTTTTTCTGTTTGTTAGTTTCTTTCTTGCTTTCCAAAAATGTACAGTCCCTTACGTGCTGCAAGACAACATCCTGGCACTTTAACGAGTATTAAAATAAAGTCTAATATTCACTGTCATGTTACTGTTTAAAAATCCTGTTATCTTCAGTTTCTTTATTTAATCTTTGCTGTTCTAGCCATTCCTTAAAATGTATATATACTGCAAAAACTGATGCAACTGTATCGGTTTATCAAAGGCAAAATTATTTCAAGGATGGTCGCTGCTTGGTTGTCTGTAACTAAGGCCTGGGTTATTGGCCCCGATTAAAGTTCTAGTTTAGTGACCGTTACGTTCTAATGAATGAGACTAAATACATGCTGTTTTGCTTTTTGTGACTGATGTTAAAGGTCTGTCAAAGCAAATCTTGAAGGTTTTTTATTTGCTTTTTCTCAGAAAATGATGAAGGATAACAATCTGGTTCGCCACTTAGATGCTTGTGAAACTATGGGTAATGCTACAGCCATCTGCTCCGACAAAACAGGGACACTGACAACCAACCGGATGACGGTCGTCCAAGCCTATGTTGGTGATGTCCACTACAAAGAGATCCCTGACCCCGATTCTGTACCTGCCAAAACTCTTGATTTGCTGGTTAATGCAATTGCTATCAACAGTGCTTATACTACAAAAATTCTGGTAAGTAGGCTTTTTCTGTCAATAAAATGAAACAAAGCAGGAGGAGGTGTAATTTTTTTAAGCATTGTTAATTCCTTAACATCCTGTTGTTGATTATGAAGAGCTGAGTACTCTTGGGATCCTCAAAATGAGAACAGGTCCTGTAAAAACTGTATCTTTTATGGTTTTTTTTTTTGTTAAGGATAGGAATGTAGTCATAAGTACAAGACCATGCTCCATTTTAAAAACTCCTGCTGTTAGATTGGGATGGCCCAGTTTCAGTGCAGGTAAATTCGCTAACACAACTAGTTTTCACTGAGCCTTCTTATGTGTAGAATCATTTTTGTGTGTCTAAGGACTTTCAATTAATTCTTAAATAGGACAAATTGGATTGGTTAAATCAGTGAGGTTAATGATCTTTATTCATTCTGATTTCAAGTGAATTACACACAGAAGTATTTTATTCAGTCTGTAAAGGAGGGCAAAATGGAAATACCATGTTTGCTTGTGGCATTAGATTCTTCTGTACAGAGCTAATTAAGAGACCGAAAACTTTTGCAATTCCAATAGATTTGTTCTTTGAAAAGTCAAGCTTAATTTTAATATTGCAGAACAAATGCATTTTTTTTAGTTTATGAATTTATGAGTTGTCCTTTTTATAGCTCTATGCTGAGCTGCGTAATAGTTTTGCATGCACTTCATGTTTGTTTTGAAAATAGGCTTTTAAAATACAATCACAGAAAACAATTGGTGAAATACTACTGAGTGCTGGAGTATATATTTCCTTTAATTCTTGCTATGTAAATATCTGGATATTAGTAACAATCAACACTTAGAAGAAGAAGGTTTAGAGAAAACTGATGTAGATATGCAAAGTGGGTTTGCGGTGAAGGCGGTTTTGGAATCATAGAATCGTTTTGGTTGGAAAAGACCTTTAAGGTCATTAAGCCTAACCGTTAACCTAGCGCTGCCAAGTCCACCACTAAAGCATGTCCCTGAGCACCACGTCTACACGTCCTTTAAATATCTCCAGGGATGGTGACTCAACCACTTCCCTGGGCAGCCTGTTCCAATGCTTGATAATGCTTTCAGTGTTTCCTGGTATCCAATCCAAACCTCCCCAGGCGCAACTTGAGGCCGTTTCCTCTCGTCCTATCGCTTGTTACTTGGGAGAAGAGACAAACCCCCACATCGCTACGACCTCCTTTGAGGTGGTTGTAGAGGGTGTTAAGGTCTCCCCTCAGTCTACTTTTCTCCTGGCTAAACAACCCCAGTTCCCGCAGCCGCTCCTCATCAGACCTGTGCTCCAGACACTTCACCAGCTTCGTTGCTCTTTGGATGCGCTCCAGCACCTCAATGTCTTTCTTGTAGTGAGGGCCCCAAAGCTGAACGCAGCGTTTGAGGTGCAGGCCTCAACAGTGCCAAGTACAGGAGGATGATCACTGCCCTAGTGCTGCTGGCCACGCTATTTCTGCTACAAGCCAGGATGCTGTTGGCCTTCTTGGTTAAATAGGCACACTGCTGGCTCATATTCAGCCTGCTGTTGGCCAACACCCCCAGGTCATTTTCCACCAGGCAACTTTCCAGCCGCTTCTCCCCAAGCCTGCAGCGTCGCGTGGGGTTGGTGTGACCCAAGTGCAGGACCCAGCACTGAGCCTTGTTGAACCTCGTACTGTCAGCCTCAGCCCATGGATCCAGCCTGTCCAGATCCCTATGTAGACCGTTCCTACCCTCAAGCAGACCAACACTCCAGCCCAGCTTGGTGTTGTCTACAAACTTACTGAGGGTGCACTTGATCCTGTCATCCAGATCACTGAAAAGATGCTAGTGAGAACTGGCCCCAATACTGAGCCCTGGGAAAGGCCGCTTGTGACTGGCTGCCAACTGGATTTAACTCCATTGACATAACTCCTCGGGCCTGGCCGTCCAGCCAGTTTTTTACCCAGCAAATACGCCCATCCAATGATGCTCCTCAGGATTGTTTAGCCAGGGTTAGTGTCTGAAGTCAAGCCACGGCTTAGGCACCCTTCAGGCAGTCATTTGTGCTGTGATGCACTCGCTCTTCTCACTGAAAGCTCTCTGGAAAGGGAAACGTGTGGAGAACCAGCCCCTGAGGCAGCTCAAACCACTTCTACATAAAGACTGGACAGGGAATCACACAAAGCCTCCGTCAGCTCAGACAGGTACTGCTAGTTGCCGCCTTCCAGCTGAAATCAGCCAGCAATGTGGTGCACCTCTTCCGTTGCACCGTACAGACAAATAGCTCTAGCCAGCTGAGGTTGGAGCTAGTAGCCCTTTTGGCTTTGAATTCAGATAACCCTGGAAGGCAGAGCTGACTCAGCTGTGCACCAGTTTCAGCTGGGAGCATCTGGCTAGCAGCACTAGTTCGCAACTGAATCCTGGATCTTACTCTGTCTTTTTCCTTTGGTCTGTCCAGCTCAAAACCAACCAGATTAGCTGAGGTGGAGGATGGCTGTTCCATTGTCAGGCGCTTCAGTGTAAATGCTGTGTGATAGCTCACTGTGGGTATCTTATGGCCGTGGATTTTTGGAATGTGATTTGCACACCTGTAAATTAGCAAGAATGTTTTACTGTTGCTGGGTAAATCAAGCTTTAACAAATCAGTGTAACACTCGATTGTTGGGGAGGGGAACATCGATCTGAATTATTTTAATAGCGTTACAGCATGAGTAAGGTTAGGTACTTCTGTAGGAAGGGAAATAGAATCAAAGTAATCCTCAACACACACTCTGGGATTAAGACAAGGTAATACAGGCAGATTGGGATGAAGGATAATAGGTAGCTATATAAATTTGTACTTCTGTACCTGCTGCAGCGGTAACGCTAGTCAGCGGCATCAGTCCTAGCTGATGACTTTGGGAGGGCTTTAAGGGAATATTACCAATGTGGGCAGAATTTTCCTTATTCCTAAAGAAACAACAAGGCAGAGGGTAGGCAGATTCGTTGGTAGTTAAGTCGGGAGTAACTGGCAGAGCAAGACTCAATGTCAGCTGTGCTTCATTTGTTTTGTATTTTGCTGTTCATATTTGTTACGGTTTAAAGCTGGGCTGGCTATTAAACAGACGACAGATGCTCTTTGTTAACCCCCTCCCTCCTCAAAAGAGGGGTAAGAGAAAAGGGAAAGAGACTTACAGGTTGGAAAAGGTAAAACACCTTTGATCTAACTACAATAATAATAGTAATAGAAAGGATAATAATGAAATATATACAAATATACACAAACCCGGTATCGAGCGTCCCCCTCGCTGACAGTACATCGCCCGGACGCTGCGGGGCGCGCCCCGGGAAGGTCCCAGGCGGCACTCAGCAGCAGGCAGGAGCTGGGTACAGGAATGCCCAGATCGGGGTCAGAGGCAGAAGAGTCGGGCAGAGTCCTCCTCCGACGCTTGAGCAAGGCGCTGGGCAGGGCCGGAGGGCAGCATCCTGCAGTATTACCAGGACCTCTGCTAACGGAGACCTCTGCTGGGCTTAAACAGCGCCCGGGCCGTGGGGGTGGGCAGAAGCACCAGGTGAGGCTGCTCTGGCCCCTTAGAGCCCACCGGCGCCCTCAGCGTTGTACTGAGCGTGATGCGTAGGGGGTGGAATAGTGCATTTGGTCAAACCAGCGCGTTTTCGAATGCTTGAGATCGAACATAGTAACAAGGTGTTTCTGTTTAACTTCCGTACCAGTTTGCCCTCTCTGAGTCTCAGAACAGTTTTAGGTTTCTGAGTAAGGCGTGGGAAGGCATCAGACTTCCCGGAGCGATGCACCTGTAACACTAGGTTTAATAGTCTGTCTTTCTCTTCTGGTAATAGTTCCATTTGACGGAGAAATTTCCGGTCAGTAGTAGTACTAACATTTCACTTTGGTCCGAGTACGATTTTGAAAATTTTGTTGCTCTGGCCCGACTTCATGGCTTCTTGTTGAAATCAGTTACGTGAGCCTATTAAAGAGAGTCAATAGTTCACCATTTCGGTTCTTCTTTAGCTTTGCACAGAGACTGATTCTCTACAAAATCGATAAAAGGGTGAAATCTTCTGGAAATCACCTTTGTTCTGGACGCATATCAGATGACTGCTTGAACTTGTCTGTGTAAAATTAGTGGTGATTTTTTAGCTATTGTAACGGCATCGTAAGATCAAGCCTTGCAATACAGACCCCACAAGAATAACGACTCCAGTGTCAGAGGATTTCATTTTATTTGTTGTTTATAACAAGCTTGAGCTAAAGCTTAAGATACAAGGTATTGTTCCATAGCCTTCATTCATTTTAAATCAGAAATAAAATACAGTAAAGAGTACGTAAGGGAATTGTTTCCAGGATGAATAGTACAGAATTATTTTTCTAGCTGCTAATACTGAATGCGTACTTGTACACTCATTCTTAGGGCATATTTAATCAGCTCAATATGAATATCCGCTCAAACCCAAAGGGCATATAAGTGTTATGTTGCTAAGATTGAATTTTACATATTCTATTTTTAGTTATCTAGT
Source organism: Steatornis caripensis (assembly GCA_013398225.1). Classification (NCBI taxonomy): domain Eukaryota; kingdom Metazoa; phylum Chordata; class Aves; order Caprimulgiformes; family Steatornithidae; genus Steatornis; species Steatornis caripensis. Next base: position 522,687 of record VZSC01008266.1, read on the forward strand.
TATGCATATGCTGTAAATTGCGCTTTGTATGAACTTCTGTTCAGAGTGATCACATACGGGACCATAAAATTAGTCAAGATGCTCTGCTGAATGAGAAATATTCCCTCTTGCATTGTCTTTTGATTAAGGGGCAATTGAACCATTGGTAAAAATACGGAAAGAAAATAATGCCACTGCTTGGGATAAAAGATTTGAATTTCCCTGAGAAATTAAACACCAGTTATTCCAACTGAACAATAGCTCATTAAATATAGTTCTTTTTAATGCTTTCCAAGGATTAAGTTACCGAGTGAGCTGATTTTGCATTCCATTAGCTTCAGAACAACTTTAATGCTGCTTTTATGCTGTTTATGTGAAGCTGTTCTCCAGAAGAACCTTTCTTTTCCAGTACTCACGTTTGGGATGATAGCTTTCCCACACAGAAGTAAAAATTAGATTTCATGCATTTTTGCGTGTAAGCTGTGATAAGGGCTGTAAAGCATCTCTTACTCTGAAAACAAAATCTGCATTTTGGGAATGTTTTGATTGCACTTGGGGCAGAAGTACGTTGACCTTGAATATCAAGGTTGCTGCCAGGACTCAAATTCCATCCACGTTCCTGCCACAGCCCGGGATGGGGGTCTTCACCGTATGTGCGGACAGGCCTCTCCTCACAAGGCTGCGGGGATGGATTTGAAGGCCCCAGACGACCCCAGCAGGGAGGAACAGGGATTCCTCACAAGCCTCCCTGAGAGGACTTTTTCTGGGGGAGAGCGATGGTTCCTGTCCGTGGGAGAATGACGCTGAGGGCACAGGCTGTCTGCAGCGGTACACGGCGCACAGCAGTAGGATGGAGCTGCCACATAGGCTCGGGCACTACGATTTACTAGGAGAGAAAGGAAGGTGTTAATTCACCTTCTTGCTTTGTGCAATTACTTTTTCCTGAATGTATAATGAAAGATCTTACTAAAACAAGTGGAACGGAATTTCTGGCTTCTTTATACTGTCAGCAGTTCAATGGATTTTGGTGCAGAAGTTTCTTGTTACGAATTAATAGTTCTTTTGACTGATTGTCTGATGCAGAGCACTGGAATGAATGCACTCCGTACTTTCTTGGAGGAAAGGTAACCTATAATATAGGAGAACCGTAAGAAGAAATTACATTGTACAAAAGCAAAAAGATAAAAGTAATGGAAAATAAGGTTTTAGGACAACAACTGCTTTGCAAGAATAGATTAAAATCTACTGTAGGTAATGTGAATGTGGATGTAGTAGCCAGGTGAAAGGTTCATTTTAGTTGTGAGGAATGTATTTGCACCCAAGAGAAGTTACAGCTATCTGGCTTGTTGGGAGACAGAGTGTTCCTGTCAGAAATGGTCTTTAAAAAGGTGTGCAAAGTTCAAAATTTACTTCTCTCTTACAGATTTTTGTTTTCTAAAAATCAGATTTAAAGACAGAATTTCATTTATCAAATACTAGAATTAATCTTGTCTCGTTTTTATTTTTTTAATTGGATGTAAAAAATATCTAATTTATATATATGCACACCCATTTTATTTAGCCATCAGAAATTTACTGTCCTTTCCTTTTACCTTTCATAATTTCATCACTTTCAATATAGTGAGACCTTCTTGAAAACAGCTTTAAAGTTATTTGGGGGAATATGGATATTTGGAAGTTTCCTACTGAATCAGTTAAAAACTTGAGAAGCAGGAGGTTGATTTATGGATTTTTTTTCCATCCATGTCCCCACATTATTGTATAAAGTTACCAGTGGTGGAAGAGAGGATCGAGATATCCTATCTTTTTAACAGTAGTTGCTTGCAGCTCTCTAATTCGTGTCTGACAGAGCACAGACCTTTTCTTTTACCTGTTTATATGCATCTATTTATGTGTCTGTGTATTTATATGAAGTCTTGTTTCCAAAATAGAATGGAAGAAGGAAACACTGTTTAGGAAAGGTTGTTTATTTCATGTATTACACAAAGCTGAAACCCCAATAGGTCGGGTTAGGCCATACCTATCAACAGAAAATGATCAGAATTTATATTGCCTGAGGGAACAGCAAAAGAGCTTGTATTTTATTGTAGCTGTCCGCAGTGCTAAACGGAAGTGCTGTTGGATGTCACTGGAATTCTCCTATTTATTCAAAGAAGAACCATGAGAAAATAGCTCTTATCCCCCAAACTACAGTTTTAGTTATTTTGGGATTTGAAATTGGAAAGATATTTTTACTTTCAGGTATAGTTTTCTTAAAACTTATTCTCAAGCTCTTTGTTTCTTGTGTTAAAATACAGATGTAATTGCCATTTGTTTTAACTGTACGTTAAGGTTCAGGGCATCTGTTTCATCCAGATAAGTTCACCGGTTGCTGCTAACGGTGTTCTGAGTTAAAATAGATACTTTTCAAAAAACCCAACAAACCCCACCAAAAACACACGTGCAAAAGGACAGAAATGAGGACAGAAGTGGTAAAAAAAAAAAAAAAAAAAAAA
>VZSC01008266.1:532795-549431 GCA_013398225.1 Steatornis caripensis
CGCAATTAAATTAATTAAATAGATAAATGTAGTTAAATTTAACTTTGTTAACTACCTCGAATATTGCTTCTGCTATAACTATCCCACTTTTTCTCTCGTTGTGAAGCTGAAGGAAATAGCGGGTTTTGGCTTTGTTCTAACCAATTCTATCAAGTTCTTTATATCTCGGAGTAATCTCATACGAACACTGAAAATTGCTCATTTTTGTCAACATTTTGCACGTCTGAAAATTTATGCACAGCCAGTATAAATGTTTCAGCTGTATTTTTAACTTGTATGCTGTGTTGTTGACAGCGAACTGAAAAACTGAGGAAGCGTGGACTAGAAAAGCAGACAGTAGGGCGGACTGAAATCTGGCTCAGCTGCTGCTCTCGAAGGGTTGGGACAGCAAAGTCCAGCTGGAAGCCAGTTACTGATGGTGTATCCCAGTGATCAATACGGGGAGGACAATACTGTCTCACGTCATTAGCGGTCTGGGTGATGGGGCTGAGTGCCTGGCAGGCAGGTTGGAGGTTGCGAAAACTGGGCCTGTTCAGCCTGGAGAGGGGAGAGCTCGGGGGAACATCATCAATGTGTGTAAATACCTGATGGGAGGGAACGGGGAAGATGGAGCCAGACTCTTCTCAGCGGTGCCCGGTGAAAGGCAAAAAGGCAACGAGAGCAAACTGAAACACGGGAAACTCCGTTTAAGCCTAAGAAACCCCATTTTACTGTGAAGAGATGGTCAGACATTGGCACAGGTTGCCCAGAGAGGTTGTGGAGCCTCCCTCCCTGGAGGCAGTTAAAACCCGACTGGACACAGCCCTGCGTGACCTTCTCTGTTGGGCCTGCTTGGGCAGGGGCGCTGGGCTTAGGTGGCCTTCCAAAAGAAGGAGGCTGGTGCCTGGCAGCCTCAACGACTCTGTAATTCTGTGAAAAATGTGTACAGCACTGACATATCCATCTTTTACCTTTAACTAGTGAGAGGAAGAAGTAGTTTTCGTGTTTGTGGTAGCATTTTTTGGCTTCATCCTTTTATTACTCGAATGAATCAAAGGTAAATTTGTCCTTCAAACTAAAAGGGTAATTTAATTATTTGCTATTAAAATCAAGGGCAAAGTATTAACTCTCTTTGAATGGAAAAATAGGTAACAGTCAATGAGAGAGGGAGTAGAGACTGTCTCACCAGTCTTTCAGTCTGTTCTTCATGCATGATTTCATCTTCTTTCATAATCACTCTTGGGGGAATTTATGGGTGGTGCCCTTTTTTTTGCTTGTTCCTGTTATGTGAGTTGAAACAAGCATGAGTCCATATTCGCTGAGCCACATCACTGCTGCTCTCTTAACTTTGCCATGTTGATAGGAAATGTCACGCTGATACATTACGTAATTGCAGCTGGCTCCTTTTTATATGATTATAGCCTTGGTATTATTTGAGGCAACAACAGATGTTGAAATGTGCTGGTTTTGTATAACGTTATATCTGAATAAACTTGTAAAGTGCTAGCAATGAGAATTACATGATACCACAGCTTCGCATTAATTAAATAGATTGTTGCATCTTTTTCAAGACTGTCTTCAGAGAATATTAAAAAAATATTAAATAATTATACTCTTAAAAATTAAACCATTACCCTGCATAAGAGCTAATCTGATGCAGGAAGCCTGAATTTGAATATCCTCCAACTGTTGTGGCACATCTAATTATGCCAGTTGTACCTAAATAATTCCATCATTCTGGGTACTGTGCAAGTGTATTGTTTCTTACACCCTGTACAGTAACGAGTCAAAAATTCCGGTTACCGGTTTCCTAGGAAGGTTGAGCAGATGTGGTAGCTAAATGGTTGTTAAATAACACGAGGGGGGCCCGTGCTGGGGAGCAGTGCCAAATGACGCTGCTGTCGCTCGTCTGAGGAGCCTGCTTTGTGTCAGCACATGTCTGATCAGGAATAGGGAGGTCTGTTAAACTGCTTCTCCGTTGCTACTCATTTCTTGCCGAGACAGCATAACCGAGCTCAGCAGGATGTCCTGGTCAATCCCTAACCGTGGCAGATAGGACGTTTATTTTATGGCTTTAATGATATGAACTGCCAGCAAGTTGGGGTCCTGACTTAGGCTTGACATGCAATATAAATGTGCTTTGGGACTCCGATTTTACCGTACCATACAGGTTTGAATGATGTGAGGCTGCTGCCTGCATTCAACGTGTAGTAATTCAGGGGCTGTGCAGTAGCTGCTTCAGCGAGGAGGCGGCCTCGCTAGCCAACGGTATTAAGGAAGAACTTACGAATGCATAACTTTATTATTAAACAGTGTTGTTGTTTACGTTTCTGATTTTGGTCTTCAGATTTTAGATCTCTTGTGAGTGCTGAAACGTGTTTCAAGTGCTTTCATTTTGGGTTGTGTAGATCTGGAGTGCGTATCCGGCTGGCTAACACATCAGTGCCTCTCAGTCAGGATTTGGAATAAATTGCCATGGTTTTGATAGGCTTACGATAGTGGCTGCTGGGGCCTAGAGTAAGTAACGGGAACCCGAGGTGACTTACTTGGTGCAAGAAATGGACCTGTTGTGGATATTAGGGCTCTGTGGATAATGGCAAGCAAAAGGAAGTAGCTGCCGCATCCCCCTTTCCAGACTTCTCAGAACAGAAAATTGGACACACATCAATGCAGGGCAGCAATGGTGAAATTTCAGATGTTTATTTTTTGTGTGATCCATTTGTTATTTCCCTCTCTACATTGTCCCTTGGTTTAGTCCTATTTTATGCTAGGGAATACTGCTGACATGCCTGATTACCAATACACAGCTGTGTAAAACCATTTTTTTCTCTTAATCCTGTTCCGCTGTTCTCCTGTCTGTGATGGAGATGTTTGCGTGTCTAAATCATTTACAAATTGTTTCAAAAAGAGAGAGAGAGACTTGGTAATAAAGGGGAATTTAGTAAAAACACCTTCCCTTCTCCTGTCACCTTCTGTTTGATTCCTCCTGTCTGATTCTTTTTCCTGTAAAACATGCTGTTGGTAATCCCCGAGCCACCATTAGAGGTGAATGTCGTCTTTTTTCCCGCAAATCTCCTCTCTGTCAGAAACTCTTCAGAATCAAATTTCTTTCTTTCTTTAAGCCTATAACTTTTTTTATTTTAGATGAGACGTACCAGCGTTCCTCAAAACATGTTGCATGCCACCCTACAATATTTTTCTGGCTTCTGTACAGCACTGTGTCACACCGTTATCTACCACGTGAAACAAAAATGCTATTATATTTAGAAAATACGGCCAGCCTTTGTTACCAGAGCACGTACAGCTTCTATTAAATGTTCCCAAACAGTTTTTGTTGTCTGGTTTAGAGCCAAATTCCAAATGTATGTACCATAGATCTTTGAAGTGATGAACGTGTAATCATGGGATCGAAAAGATGATGCATTGTGGAGCAAACTGATGAAAGTCAGGAATTTAGAAGCTCACCATCCTTAAGGGATGCTGACCTCTAGTTCTTTGGAATTGAAATGCTTTGCTTGAGCTCGAAATGAAGTAAACGAAGAGATCTGTATCACTTTAGCGTTTAACATTTCTTAATCCTCCGAAGGTAAAAGGGAGAGAAATTTTACTTTCTAATAAACAGGCATAATTTAAGTGAATGGGATCACCTATGTTAGTCGACTCAGCAACGCGCAGAAGGATAAAATAACCCTTCAAACCTTTAAACTTAAATGTTGGGCTTTTCAGATCCAGTGAGTGAGATCAGGACAGTGTGTAAGGTTAATGCAGTCTGTTTCTTCTGATGCCAAAATGCTTACGCAATCACCTCCATGTTGTTAACTGTCCTTTTTCAATCCCTTATGCTGGCCCCAATCCAAATTGACTTTTGACGCGATTTTAACTGAATTTCAACAGCATTGTATGCTGCAGTGATGATTCTGAGTTGTAAAATAACATACATATTATCAGAAAGCATGCTGCTTTCTGTGCTCTGTATGTAACAGAGGTAGCATTAATCGTTAACATGAGAAACTGCTTAAAATCCTAAACAGTCTGAGGACAAATTGTGCTCTTCCTCACCAGTCAAGTCAATAATATTATTCCAGATGTGTCCTCAAGGTTAGCAAAGATCACAGTCCGCACAAGATACAAAGACTATTTTTTATTCCTGAATGGAATCTTAGGAAAGTAAATTCGTAACATTTTAACAGCGTAGAGCTGATGCCAGGTATTTGTCGTGAAATTTATCCGTATGATGCTGTTTTGTTTTTCTTCGGTTTAATGCACAGAAACGTTTTTCAAGAATTCTAATAAAACGTTTGGAGTTTGGTTAATTAGTATTATCCTAGTCATGTGTATAATTAATGCGCCAGTTGTGGTCTGCCTGGAAAGCCAGCAGTATGCTATGTACTGAGATAGCGTTGAAAGTATAATTGGGCAGAAGTTCAGCAAAACCAAAAAATTTCACAGTATTGTCTGGGAATAGAAAAGTGAGAAAGGATTATTAGTTAAGCTTTCTATTCGGTAAGTGAAAGTGTAAAAAAAATTTTGCGTAAGAGAGTCTTTGCGTATGAAAACCAGCCTATTTCCAGACAAGCTTTAGCACAGTTTCTGTTGCGTTCTTATGCAGGGATGTGCATTCCTATGTAGTTATGCAGAGGTGGTACAGCTAGAAAACAATAAATACTCTTAGAACAAATGGTAAAGTACAGAAGAGAAGATAAAGCAAATTCGTTTCTGGTGTTTGGCAACCAGAATCCAAATTACAGCTGGGATGAAGGATGTGTGGAAACGGTCGTGCTGTGAAAGACATAAAAAACAGCGCTGCTGTTGAACTTCTGTAGTTAACAGGATCCCAGAGAAATCATAAAAGAAAACTAGAACAGGTGATGTCTAGTATTACTGCTTTCTTGTTTTCAACACATCTTTCAAAACCTTTTCCCATTTTGTAATTGAAAACTTTATGTAGTCAAGCAAAGGTTTAGTTTTGTAATCCTTGGCTGAAAGGAACTCGCTCCTTTCGTTTTTAAGTTTTTCACTGAGATAAACAATCATTTCTAAATTGTGACACTTGATTAGCTTGAGGTCAGTTGAATAAACCTGTATAATAAAGAGCTGATACATTTGATTATAGATTTAGTATGTTTTAATCTTTCCTTAGATGTCGTCCTCTGTGAATCCATTGACTCAAATTATGTAATGAGTGAATATCTCTGAATTTGATAGTACTATAGTTTTTTAGTAGTTCTCCTTTTTCTTTTTTTTACAGTATTAGGAATTAAAAAATAAAAATGTCATGTGGTTCAAACAACATTCATCCTTCTTGGTTGTTTTACATTTTGCGTATATAATGTTTCAATATACAGAGAAAAATCCTGCACATCCTGGTCCATTTTCTCTTTTTTGAGTAAGTAAAACATAGAATGGAAATTTTTCACAATTTAATTTTAAAAATGTGTTTTCCTCTGCCTATTCTGAACGGAGTTGAAATGGAACATTCAATATGGAACAATATGAAATGGAACAATAATATTCTAGCCAAGTTAGTTTTTGTCTTAAGAAAATCGGTATATTTACAATCAACATTATTCTAACAGAGTAGTTCAATCTGTAGATCACAGAATAATAATATAAAACAAATGAATACTTCAGATAATATATGAAACCCTAACATTTTCATATGTAAAGACCACCTGGATCTTCTTGCCAGGTCCTTTCTCTTCACATCAAAAGTGGCAACGAGCAAAACAAAGTTTAGTAAGTGTTACGGTAAAAATGGAAGCATTATAATTTCCTAATCTAATTTAAACAGTTGAAGCACCTCTTCAGGTTATGCCCACAGTTTTCTCTTTCTTCCTTCTTAACCCATTTTATTAGTAAATTATTTTTCAGTGAAATAATTCTGAAAATTCCTTTTGTAATCCAAATTCAGTATTAGGTCAATACTAGCTTTTGGGCTGGTATTTTTAAGCCTTAAGACGGCTGTACTTAGACCTGGAAACCCATTTTTATTTGGTAGTTGTAACAGCTATTTTTTTAACATCTGTCTGCAGTTTGTTTTGCATGCGAATGTTTACTTACAATTGAAATATTGTTCTATAAATAGTATAAAGACTTGGAAGAAACACTTGAAAACATTTTACAAGGATCAGTGGAAAGTCGACATTGGAGAAAGATATTGGATCAGTCTCTTCCTGGTAGAAGATTGTACAGTATGTGGCTGGCTTATGACTAGCAAAATATCTCTCCTTGAGCTCTTGAGAAGCAGTGCGTTCAAAAAGACTAAGTTCCTGTTTGCAAATCGGAGTTCAAAGGCTTTCTCTCATATGTTGTCAAAGGGTTTTCATTCTCCAAGGAGTCATTGAAGTTGTTCCCTGTTAATTATTCAGAAGTAACCCCTTTGGGCTGTCCTTTTAATTGTTTTTCAGGTGCCATAGACTGCAGATTTCAGCAAGAAATAAATTTAGATACAGCACAGTAGGAAGTTTTAAAAGCCAGAAGCTTCTGCAAAGGATTGTCAAGAACAATCTGCAAGGAGACTGGTTTTGGCATATAGATTTTGAGCTGAAACAGTGCAGGAAAGGAAGTGCTTCTTGCCAACTCTCACCACCATATGCTTTATTATAATGTAATATACAAAGAATATGGAGGCGGCAGCTGCTCTAGAGGGAGGTGGCCACTCGTTAGATTTTTGAAACCTTTCTGAAATGTCTGTTCATTTTCTTTTCACTGGTATTTTTTCCCCTTGCTTAATGTATTTGCATTCAGATGATGTTCACTAAAAGAAATATATTTTTAGACCTCAGTAAGAAGAGGAGAGTGCGTGTGATCTACTTTTTGTTGAAATAAAAGTAATTTTAGAAGGACTCCAATACTTAGTTTTCTGTGTCGTGAAATGTGGGTATATTTTTATTTTCTCAATATCCATTCACATCAGGTCATGATGAAGTCAGATGTATAAATTAACTGTTGTCTAGGATTGTACGTCTTTGATGGAAATAAATTTGTCTTTCATTGGTTTCCAGTGTTTGTTTGCTAGTGGCTTGATCACATTCACATTTAAGTCACGTTGAGATTCGTTGACATCAGTGGCAGAGAGAACCAAAGCGTAAATGAAGACTCGGATCTAAAATGGAAAGTTTGATATGATATGTCATGAGAAATCAGTCTTTCCTAGCGTCACCACCCAGGCAGTGAAGCTGATTACTCTTTTTTCTGTGAGAAACCTGAAATTAGTTCTTAGCATGTTTCAGGAACTGTGTGCCTGCAACGTCAGGAAAATGTACCTAATTTATTTAAACAAAACTTTATTTTAAAGGGTATTTTTTTTTTTTACTCCTGACATTTTTCATATCCCCTGAATGTAACAATCCTTCCAGATGCACGTAACTACAAGCTCTTGGGTTTAAAATTAGGGATTCTTAAGTGAATTTGAGAATCCAGAGGGAAGTTACATCATTGTATAATGGGATTATAACAGGGCAAGTTGTTATAGCATATAATAAAATTAATATATCATATTAGCATTTTTGCTGAGTGTCAGTGTTTTACATTGACCCTGGAGTAACACTAAAATGTCATAGCAACACAAATATGACCCATTTAACTCAGTAAAAATGATGGTTCGTACAGAAGAAAGATGTTACAATTCTTTTTGGAACGATAGATCTCTGAGAGAGAGAGAGTTTTAGATTATTATGTGTTGCTCACCATAGATACATCTCTCTGAAACAAAAATGACGTCAATCTATCTGTCACCTCGTATATATTTTCCTGGTGATAGGAAGATGATTCTTGTGGAAAACCTGTGTTTATTTGCTTACTTCAGTTCTAGACCAGTCTATTATTATCTGTCTGACCTTCATGTTTTAAACCAGCTGCAATTGATGGTTGTCTGGAATACTCACTGACTTGTTAATGCATACTTAAAGGTCCCCTTTTCCCTTTTTGTGGCTGTACTTATTGCAAGAATTCAAATCTAAGTAGGATTACTGATTTGCAACTTGAATCATTCCCTACGTTACCCCTCATCCCACTGAGGGTCAATGCAGGGAATTCCGTCTACTTAGGAATCCCATTTGTGAAGTAGACTGGGTTTTAGAAGTCTAGTGAAATTAAACATGGATTCTGAACTACTAATTCTAAAAAAATCTGAGGCAAAAGTTTAAGTCACGTTGAAAATGATGACGTACAGTCTTGTCTCGAGTCAAATCAAAACCTGTTTTCAATCCAAATCAAAGCTGTGAGGGGGCTTTTCCTTCTTGTGGTTCCCGTAAGCATAGCTTAGCCCTAGCTTAAGCAGTACTTTTCAAGTTCTACTGAGTATAATAAAATCTAAGTTAACGGTCTGTAGTTCACACAAGGGTCACTTTAAGTCAATCTGGAGTCTCGACAATGCAGGAACTTCTAGTTTGGGGTGTATTACACTTCCAGAAAAGTTTCTAAATGAAATGTATGTTTGTTTGTTTATTTGTTTGTATTTTGAATGGGAAGGCAAAGCCTTTCTTGACCCTAGAAGGACTGAATGTTGTCAGGAGTTGCAAAATGTTTAGACTGCTTCATTTTTTTGAGCATATAAAGCATTTATTGTCTGAAGCAGCAGACTAAAGTATGATAAGTCTAGAAACAGGTACTTTTAGGTGTACAACTGTTACTTTATCGGTTGTTGGAAATACCTTCGTCACTGAGATTTACTGTCATGATTAGATGCAGATTTATCTGTACATTAAAAATTCCCAGTAGAAAAAAAAGGACAGCTCTTTAACTCACCATTATAACCATGAAGGTCCGCAAAACAGTGTAATTCTAAGCAAGCGAGGAAAGGAAATACTCTGTTAGTGACAAATAAGGATTAATTATTTTTGAGCCTAAAGGAAGCTCCTTCATTTTTAATGAAGTATTGCCTAACCGTCACAAGCTATTCAACTGCCGATGGCTAATTTAAAAGAAAAGAAATGCAAGAGACCAAATGTAGTTATTTGTCTAGAGAAATTTTCCTTGTTGTGAGAATAGCTGCTAGAAGTCTGTTATAGCTCTGTGGATTTTTTGCTAGCTTTTTAAAATTTCAAGATGCGTCACTGCACAGCTAGAGTTTGAGATCTCAAACTGTACACTGCAACTTTGTTGTTAATTGTTCGGAAGCCATTGTATACTGCTTATCATTAAAGAAATTTTTATCTAATTTTTTCTTCTCTTCAGCCACCAGAAAAAGAGGGTGGCCTACCTCGCCAGGTAGGCAATAAGACAGAGTGCGGCCTCTTGGGGTTTGTCCTGGATTTGAAGCAGGATTACGAGCCTGTTCGGAACCTCATCCCTGAGGAGAAACTCTATAAAGTTTACACGTTCAACTCTGTCAGGAAGTCAATGAGCACTGTCATTAAAATGCCAGATGGTAGTTTCCGAATGTACAGCAAAGGCGCTTCTGAAATTGTCCTGAAGAAGTAAGTTCAATGACTTAGTTGCTGTGTTCTTCCAAAACGCAAAACGTTCTGACACTATTAAGACATACGTGGGAATTTCAGTATTTGGAATTTGCTGCTTACAGTGGAAATATGACACACTTTAGTATAATCTGTTATTTTCTGATTTTTGTTTTTAAGTACTCATTCTTGCAAAACTGTTTGGCTTATTTTTCTTATCATCGGCTAGCCAAAGAGTTGGATGTACATTCAGTAGTTTACGAATGGATCCATTACATTCAACTGAAAATAAGAATTTTTCAGTTTCATTGTAAGTTGTCAGCTCATTAGTCACATGGGTATTGAGGAAATAATGGATGAAGGGCTCTTTGTGTCTCTCTAATAAGCTACAAACAAATTCTCTCATGTTTCAGGAGTGAATCTTCTTGTTTAATCTAGAAATTTGCACTAGAAATTTAAAGCTTGTCGCCAAAAAAGGGAAGTGTTGAATGAAACAAGCTGGTACAAGGAAATTCTTTTCAGCAGTCATGCAAATACACAATCAATTTATTTGTTTTTTTCCCCACAAATAAAATAGGTGTTCCAGGATCCTTAATGCAGCTGGTGAACCTCGTGTCTTCAGACCACGTGACCGAGATGAAATGGTGAAGAAAGTGATTGAACCTATGGCCTGCGATGGACTGAGAACTATCTGTGTTGCTTTCCGAGACTTTAACAGCAGCCCAGAGCCTGACTGGGACAACGAAAATGACATATTATCTGACCTGACTTGCATTTGTGTTGTTGGCATTGAAGACCCCGTAAGGCCAGAGGTATATAACATTCTTACGATGTAAAGCACATCTTGGAGAACTGAACATAAACTGAACTACAGATTTCTTGCAGTTTTTGTCTTTTTTCTTTGAATTAGCTCTGTCAAAGGTGATGGAAGTGAGCTTTAGAAATAGACTTTACTTGATAAAAAGTCAAATAATTAACTTGATAAAAATCAACTATTAATCAACTGAAATATAATATTGATCAACTTAAATATAGCAAAATAAGGCTTTTTGAATTGCATGATTGAGTTGACTTAACCTTCTTTCAAGGGGCAGTATACAGGAGGGCTGATCAGCAGAAGTTTCGTTATGCTCCCAGATATTAAAGAATTTTCGTTTAAGTAATGCAGTGATGTGCAACTCCGAAAGTAAAGACGTGCAGTGATGGTAATCACCGTGATTATAACTGCAATGCGCTTGCTTTCCACAGAAATTACACGCAGTCTTGGGAGTTTTGTGTTTTACCGTAACAGTTGCCACTTTACTAATTCTCTTAAGTTTGTAACTGGTGGCTGCTCCGGAAAACTGTTTTTAATATTGTATTTGGACAAGGGAAAGCTTTGCTGTGGAAAGGCTGCTGGTTTCATGGGTACTGTACTTAAATGGCTCGTAAAACTATGACTAAAATGTCAACTAAACTGGGAAAATCCGTATTGCGTCTGCACACTGGAAGCGTGTGCCTGCTACTACACTTGCAAGTTATATTGCTACAGTAATAGAAAGGGTAGATTAAGAGGTAGAAACTCTGTTAATGTTGACAGTGGAGAATTATTTCCATTTTACTGTTTAGAAACAGTGACAGAAGCTAAGTCCCAAAGTTGAAAGTGCTGAGCGTAAAACGCAGGCACTTTTGGTCTCTTTCTTCGGTGCTTTTCTCGCCGACTCAGCCGTTGAGTGCGAGGCCACGGCTGCTGTGGAGGCAGAGCCGCAGCCGCGTGGCGTGATGTGAGAGCACCCGCCCCAGCACCTCCTGCAAAAGCGGGGAGCGATTGGTGCTCTCCTGTTTTGCTCCAAGAAATCTACTCTTCGATTCTGCTGTTATTTCAAGTAGATGATTAACGACCGTGGTTTGCTTGGGAGTAAGGTCGTTGAAAGAGAACTCAAATTTGCCTTATACAAAAAGAGTGGGTTCTGATGCTGCAAAAAGGAAGTAGTTTGGTACCAATCTTTGTCTTTTTTTATTCTTCTGTCTCATTTTACATTTTTGCTGGTTATTTTTAGACTGAGTCCTGTCTAAATCTTTGTATTCTCCACTGAGAACTGTTGGCAATGCTAGACATGTTGGGAAATTGGGGTTTTTTTACTAAAGCATCAAAAGTATAAATGAATCTGATTTATTTCCCCGAGTCCTTTATAAAGTAGAATTTTACCTACTTCTGACTGCTGTAACTTTGCAAACTAGCAGGATACAGTTAGAACTGCAGGTACCAACTGCATAAGTATGCTTTGCATGAAAATGGACTTTCTTGGGGGTTTTTCAGTGTCAAGAAGGTTATAATATAAAGTAAATCCTGCTGAGGTGGAAACCGTATGATACACTCCTCATCTCTGCAGTCATCAGATAAACCGCATTCGCTTTATCTGTCATCAGATGATATTTAAACATATTTTAAAACATTCTTAAGATGTTCCGTCCGCAATGATCCCTTAATGCTCTAGCTCACAAGTCAGAAAGTTTTTAACTGTCAGTGGCCACTGGGACTGTGAATCAGTCCTCTTTCCCTCCGAAACTGATTCACGGTACGTGTTGTTAGAAAATAGCTTTAAGTGAGATTGTGTGTGGTATGACGGGCTGAGGGAATGGGTGGCAGTGGGATTTGCAGTTATTATTGAAAATAGCTGCAAACTATCCTTTCATGTGGTTATTACGAGCGTGTTTTATAAGAGAACTGCTCTCATCTTGTAGGGAATAATTTCTTAGGAGCTTGAGATAGAAATGAATAGTGTTGCTACAAACAAAGAGGTCAAGTCTGACTTCTGTGTAAAGGATCAAAGAAGATGAAGGCAGGAAAACATTCTATTTCTAGATAATTATTTGAATAATTGAATTTCTTGTAGTTTAACAGCAGAATATACAGTAGCACTGCTTGCCTCATTGCAAGACACACAGTCCTTCTGGATTGGTTTTAATGAGTCTGTACTGGCTTACGCCGCTTTGCCAATGTACACTTACAATCTGTTATTTCTGGGAGATGAGCATAAGTAATTTCCGAATGTCACCTATTTATTTGTTCACCTGAGTCTCACAGATATTCCTGCATTGGATAATTTATGCATACTGCATGCATTAGAAGGTTTTCTTTGCAGAGAGAAAACAAACCAGAAAATTTTAAAATGTGTACTTAAGCTCCGCAAAACTGGTGGAAAATACCTGCTTCCACTGCCCACTCTGTCTGCCAACACTCTTTTTTCCTTACAGCAATAAAAAAATATGAACAATATTTTAACTGTAATTACTGTACACGGTGTTAAATCAGATACCACCCACCAGCTATCCAAAAAATGAGAGAAGAGGAAAATAGAATTAATTCTCTAGTTATATGTGAGTTTGAGATTTATTTGAAACTAGGTTGTCCTCCCATGACCTTCTTTAACAGGACTGGCACTTCATGTGAATAGACCTTTTTCTCTGTTTGCACTGTCATTTATTTTTCTTCTTCGTGGCTCGTACGCTGTGCTGGTTTTACAGACAGTCATCTAAATCTGTCATGTCCTGTGCACGAGGGTCGTCACAGTTAAAGTGGATTCTAAGGGCATTCCAAATTGGCAAATGTGATGTGGTCAGGGTTATTAATGTGGAAACCGGGTAAATCGGGAGTCATTTGCCTAAGTAATAGATTTAATCTGATTCTATATCCCCCATCGAAGTCTGTTTCATAATGTTAAAAGGCTTCAGGCCCAGATCATTTTTCCAGGATATAACTTGTGGGAAGAATATTCTCAGTTAGCAGAATGAGGAAATCGGAAGATAAACCTCCGTCCCTTAATTTTTCTCTTGGTTCCGTAGTCTGTGTTGACAGAGAGTCATCCTGAAGCAGCGCGTTCTGTGAACGCAGTCTGAGGACGGAGTGGTTTTCTTCATAGTCACGGGAAAAGTACTAGTCTGAGCCTCGTTTTTGAAGACACAAGCTTCGCAACTGCCTTTAATACACATGAAGAAACATGGCATGAAATCTGCAATGTGGTTTAAGGATGTAGGGTTTCAGTCTGAGATGCAGCCCCAGGTATACAGCCTTTTCGGACCTATGGAATCATTAGAAGCCCAGCGTTTGCCACGCTGGATCAGAGCAGTGATTGTCACGTAAACTGCGATGTCCTGCACTCAGCAGCGTCACATACTTGAGGCTTGGAGGAAATTAAAATAGCTAGAAATGCACAAAATTAACAGTATAATGTTGTAAATGGTGGCTTCTTTTCTTAATATTTGCTGTACTAAGGGATGAGATTAATCTAATAATCGGCATAGAGTTCTACAAGACGCTTATATCTATGATAAAGGTTATGATCAGCAGCAAGCTGCACCTAACTGGCAGTACAGTATAGCGAGGCTCTGCTGTTGTAGCCAGCAATATCCATTTTGATACCCTTTCTTAAAATGGTTCGGGTTTTTTTATATTTTTATAATTATGTTAGAATTAAAATTCCTTTCATAATCACGTCCTTTGCTTATCAGTTCCTGTAGGAAATCAACAGCTCTATATACACGATTGCCGATATAATTCATTACAGTCAGACAATCCTGTTACTTTACGTAAGGATGTCATCTGAAGAAGGTCAGCTGATTATATAGCAGCAATTTGCAGTCAGCGGTCAAGTATATGTATTTGGGGAATTTATTCAAATATGGTTTATGTATGCATTACGTAGATTGAGAGTCTTAGGCAACACTGCAGAGCAAGTATCTAGGGCCAGGCCTTTGGAGCTATTTTAACTTGTGGGATAAGCTTCAAATTGTCTGGGGCTTTATTTAGGATCACTGCCTAATATTCAGATGCTTATCTAAGCCATGCTCATCTTTTGGGAATCTTTTTCCCCTCAGACTGTCGCTTGTCTGCTTCAAGTACCTCTCTGCTGCCTCACACGTAAGAACCAGTGCAACCTATAATTGCTTCGTATCTGTCCTTTGCTGTGTTCTGTAGCAAGGCAGCTGAGTTTCTTGTAGTTCTGTGAAAGGTTTCCATCTTCGTGAGGAGTCCTGGGATACCTTTAGTCTCTCCTGGGTAAACACGAAATTTTGAGAAGTGGCGGTGTGCTGAAGCTATCCATCTAGGCTGTTCTTAAAGTGTTAAACGCACTTCTTGTTCATCAATGTCCAATAATACTGTTATTTTTTTCTTTAAGAAGTAGTGCTTTCATAATAATGCAAAAGTGTGGTGAGACTGCATTCATTGGTTAGTGATATTTATTAATAATTAATAAATTATCATTAATTATGATAAAGTTTAACGGAACATAATTTTTTCCCTATCTGAAATTGAGCTACAGATATGTAGCCTGACTTCATATACCCGAGTAGCTGTATTAAAAGAACTTCGTTTAATTATGAAGAATCAATTTCCTAGTCCTTGCACATTTTAATTACAAAAATCTTTGTTATTTTGAATAAGCTGTATATGATGCCAAGTCCGTATATAGCTTCTACATTAATCTCACGGATGTTGTTACGCAGAATTTTGTGTCACTGGCATGCGCACTGTGCAGCAGGAAAAGTTAGTCTCCTGCAGAAAGGAGCATAACTAAAATCACTCTTCATTTGTAGAGTTCTGAAATATGTGAATTATTCATGACATTTAAAACTCATATATTTAGGAATTCCACCTGTTGATATGCATGAATCAGTGTAATGGTGATAAATTACAATAACTTTTTAGATAATCTGACTGAAAGTTTGGATCAGAAGTTAGATAATTTTCTGTGCAAAGTATGTGTATTCTCAGTTCGTATTTACATGTGTGTTGAGTATGTAGGTTCAGCGTGCTGTACCTTGATGCTAAAAGGCCAAAAAAGCTGCAGAGCTCTCCTTTTTAATAAAGTCAGAAGAAGCCTTAGGCAACCGACCTAAAAAACGGTTTGTGTGCTGCTGCTTACAAGATTTGTCTTGCCCGCGGTGTAACCTCAATTCCATAACAGTCAGGTAGCTATAATGTGCCGTAACGTGTATGATTTCTCTTTTTGCTTCGTGGATTTCTTAGCCTCAAAATATTTCTGGTTGGAAACATTTTGTCTCTTACCTAGGAATTTTCTTTCCCGTTACGTTGCTTTTGTAGGTTCCAGAAGCCATAAGAAAGTGCCAGCGAGCTGGAATTACAGTCCGCATGGTCACTGGAGACAACATCAACACAGCACGTGCCATTGCCATAAAATGTGGAATCATTCATCCGGGAGAAGACTTTCTCTGCCTTGAAGGGAAAGAGTTTAACAGAAGGATCCGAAATGAGAAGGGAGAGGTAATTCGTGTGCTAAATCCATACGTATAATGAATATGCCATTAGAAAACAGCGAGAACGCTGAGATGTTGTTTCTCTTGCCCTGATGTCTATACCTCATATCGGTAAAGGCTGCTTGGAGAGATTGCTACTTCTTTCTACCGCTAGCCTTTTGGAATTCAAAATACCACTGAAAGCGCAGCCTTGCTCTTGTAGCGCTAGTCTACAAGAAATCAAAACCAAACACACAAAAAGCAGGTTTGTTAGCAAAGAGAGGGAGGAACTCAACAGCAGTTTGCAGGTCTGTCTCGTAAAAATGCAGTCTGTACTGAGAACGAGCTCCTCTCCTTTATTGATTTTATGCCACTTTATCTAATGTACTGCTATATCCACTCACTCTAATGATTTGCATAACTTAATCTGTTCTTCGGAAGATTTTTAACTCCTCATAAAAGATGGAGCTAACACACAGACTATTGAAGTCGGCTTTAAAAAAGTAAACTCTGTGCTGTGTCTTTGAGTCCATCATTAACGAATGGACACAGTTGTTTACTCCTTGCATTGATTGATGGAATCCTTTGTCCTTGTTGCTATTATTGGTACACAAAGAAAAGTCAGCCGTTATCGGTGCCAAAATGAAGTGAAGAACTTGGGTTCAAATGTAGAACAGAACAACACGCTTTTACCTGTAATCATGTTGGATCAGCGTTAACAAACTCCACTGTCCTATATCTAGAGTCATGATTCCAAGTGGGATTACCCATGAAGTTGCTAAGAAAAGCTGCTTAGGTCCTGTGGCAAAATTTACCTATGTTAGCCAACAGCTGAGCTTTGGTAGTAGAAAACTGCCTTCTTTGACCTTGCCTTCATTTGCGGCATTGATGGCTATTGTAATTTATCTGTGCTTTCGGAGGAAAGGTGTGAATCTGAGTAGTGAAGTGAATCATCTGACACATGGACGCAAATATGTTTTGCATTTTACTAATCACAGGCTAACAGTTTTACTGGTTTGCTG